>CM062820.1:878315400-878502900 GCA_031772625.1 Pinus tabuliformis | reverse complement strand
TAAATCTATGTAGCCTTCTCTCTTATATCATGTTGGAAAAGGTGGGACAAGGAGGGAGGGTGCGGGGAGGATGCGGAAAAGGATGTTCCCACTCAATTTTGTCTTTCCTCATTTTGTGAGGATTCTCTTTTACATGGGGGGGATAATTTGGCTACAGATTTTCCAAAACCTAATTTTTTCTCCACATTCCTAACTTAAGCTTAAGTGGGGTTATTGGTGATAATAGTGCATGCCTCTTGCTAGCATACAATGCACTTGTTATTCATGTCTAGCAAGTTGTTTTCTTTAGTTTACTTCAATCTAGTTTTAGTGATTCAGTGCACATGCATTAGTTCAACCTCAATTAGTTTACATTTTCCTTTCTTTAAGACAATATTCATGGCATGACATTACATGGCCTTCTTCCATCAATATTGCACCAACAAGCATTGTATTTTATTTTCTTCAACCTCCATTTTTTAGTTATGTCATAGATTAATGAGCATTGAAAAAAACTTGCATACTTATATGTGTTTTCCCTTTATTAACCTTCAATTCTTATCTTCAAACTCTACATCTTGGGTGGCTCCATAACTAATATATAGATCTTGGTTCATAACCAAATCTCACATGGGTTGCATATATCAAGGAGCTATCATACTAAAAAGTGAGAAGGTTCTCTCTTGATAAATATAGCTTCATTGCATTCTTTTCATTAAATAATAATAATAATAATTTTAACACAATGAGCATCAAAGAAAACTAAAAATCTAATGCCTAATGTAGATGATTTACTAATAGGATTCCTTTCTAGGATATGGAAGTTTAAAGGTAAATTAAATACATGAAGGCCAAATCCATACCCACACAAACTTAGCTAAGGGAAAGAACTAGAAGAGGTGTTATAATGTTTCAATGTGTCCATATTAAGAACAACTTGGATTACAGACATTCAAGTATGTCTGCCATTTCCAATAGATATGATGTTATGATTAGTGACTAAACAAAGAAATATTTCATAGGATCTATAATTGATTTCCATGAGCTTTTCACTTGGAAAAACTAATTCATCAACATGGATTTGAGGCATCAACATTAATTTAGTTAATGATTTGGATTAGGCATGGAATAATAGCACTTGTAGTTATTGGTAGACTTATACTTGGTGAATGGTTTTAAAATACCAAAGTCCATTCTCACCACTATGTGTGCAGGGATTGGAAGTTGAGCTTGAAAAAAGGTCATCTAGATCATTAACTTATCATTTTAGGTAGCCTTAATCGTTTTAGTGAAGGAATTCAATCCCCTAACATCCTTTCTAAATAAATCATTGGTTGTGAGGATTTATTTCTTTAAAAATTATAGGGCCATGAATCATGAACTTTTTCCAATGATTTACCATAGTTCTCCAAGGGTGGAGTCCACCATATACATTGGCCATCATAATATATGCTAGCCCATAAAAATATCTTGCAATGAAAATAAGGGTTTGATGTCTTTCTAGGGATTTTAGATATCTTCACCACAAAGATGCTTGTTATCTTAACTAGAGAAGGGGTCATGACTAGCCACTAGAGAGTAAGGCTTTGTCAAGGTTTTTACTTAGTGGTGAACCCTATCAAACATCATGTTTAAGAAACTCCCAAGTTCCATATCCATCCCAAACTTAGATAATTATTTTGACACATAAGGTGCGGGGTTGTCCTTGAGATCTAATAATGAGTAACGCCTGGGCTTGTAATGGAACCATGAGAATGTTTAATCCCTACAACTCTCTTAATGTACAACATAAATGCCAAGTGAATATATTATATATATTATTATTGGATCATGCTTTATTATATCATATATTGATAAAAATCATCAAATTATGGCCAAGGGATGTAATGTGACCTTTGTAAGGGTGATACCATATTTGCATAGTTCTAGCAAGGATCATATTTATACATGTCATGTACATTATTTTTTGTGTGCATTATCAACCATACATTCTTTGAAGCACATATATATTTATGATAATAATTTTTTCCCATAATGTTTTATTAACAAATGTGCCTTTAAGGCTCATCTATTATTACCAATTGTTGTCAATATGTAGTGTCCATAAGTGCATGCAACCATGCCATATGTGGCCATGGGATATGATATTATATGGGCCATGTCGTATGGTATATCATGGAATTTAGTATTGTGTGCCTCATTCCATATGTATCCATCTATGCTCTACATTGTCAATCACCATGATAGTGGGGAAACCAGTATCCACCATGTAGACTTTTTCCCTGGAACCTTGAAATGACAGCTAGGGTAGGTGGAACCATGATTTTTTCAAAGTTCCATGTAGATATAAAGTGGAACTAAGAAATTTTTCAAAGATAAGAATGATGTTTTTTCAAAGATCTAGGCAAATGATAGGTGGAATGATGATGTTTTCAAAGTTAAAAAGAAACAAAGTTGTCACTTCAAGGTTTCAAATACAAATTCTACATGGTGGATATTAGTTTCCACACTTTCATGGAAATTCAAATTGGGAATAATGGATATACCGTGGATACATATGATGTGAGATGGGAGGGTATTATATTCCATGTTATGCCATGTCTTGTGCATATGGTATAAGGTGAAATTTTGAGAACTACATAGTAATAGAAACTAACAACATCAATCAAGCTTTGAAGTCCCTTTTACTTGATTCTTAAGGCTTGCTTTTGAAAATGGATTCATACAAAAAAGGTAGTAAGTGTAAGCGGGACCATATTTTAACTTGATGGGAAACAAGAATTAAATTATGAATATCGTCTCAGGACATCGACAAATTAGTAATTTTTGAAACTAGGGTAAAATTCCAAATCAGATAGCTCAGATCACTGAGATAATGGTTCAATTAAATTCCTCTTTTCAAGAGGACCAAAATCGACCAAAGGTCACCCTATTTAGTCAAGCGGAAGTTGACTTTTGAATTATTTTATTCATGCATGTATAATGGAATGGGTTGGCCCTAAGCACATGTGAAATTGTTTAGGTCAGCCTCAACCCTAAGTGGATCCTCAGGAAAGCCTATAAATATAAGTGACCTCAAGCTCATTTCATCACATTTATCAAGCCATATTCTATTCTTATCTTTTTTCTTGGTTTGCACATATATGACGGAAGGACTTCGCGGAAGGGTCCGAAATCAGAGGGGTGAAGCTCACACTGATTACAGTTTTCTAATTCCTAGATGTTGGCACAAAACTAGGCATTTTAGTCCCTGGACATTGGCACAGAGTGGTCAAGACAGCATCTATATACCCCTAAACATTGGCACAAAAGCATAAGGGAGCGTCTAGGGTTTCAAAAGCAGATCTAGAGGCATCGGTCCCTAGGCGCTCGCACAGAATGGTCCTGAGAGCATCGAGGCAATCCCGGACGCATGCATGGTAATTGGAAGGGAGCATCTAGAGGTTTGGATCATATTTGGTAAGTTTTATCCTAGACGCATGCACATAATCTTTCTGAAAGCATCCAAGTAATTACAAATGCCCTCGCACAGTGTCCGAGAGAGTGTCCACAGAGTTTTAGATGCACGCAGTCAGTTTTGTTGAGAGCATCCACAATTTTGACCTTGGGTTTGACAGTTGGCTTCAGTTGTCTTTAGTGATCTATTAGATCTAGGTTTCTCTTTGTTGTTATAGATCTATAAATTTGTAGATCTGTAGATCTGTTTTGTAAATTTCCACTGCAAATATATGTATTGGGCTCATTGTACTCTCTACTAAAAACTTTTTATGACGATATATTAAAGAAGAAGATTTGAAAGGGTTTCCCCCTTGTGGGGTTTTTCCCTAGTCTTGGACCAATTTGTTGTCTCTTATGGTTGTGTCATTGTCTTCTTTTTCATTTCATATATTATTCTATCTTTAGTTACATTTTATGATTGGTTACATTGTTATTATTTGGTTGCATTGTTAATGAAGAAGTAAATTGGGCTAAAGTAACCAATACATCATATAAGAGGTTAGGTGAAGGACAAGCCCAAAAGAATACAAGCATTGAAGCCCTCATTATTAGAAAGAATATTTCCTAGTCAAGTTCAAGATGTCTTCCTCTACCTTCAAGGAGCATGAAAATTTGGGTGATTCATAAAACTTTGTTGCATGGAAAGTCAGGTTGGAGATCATAGCTGAAAACGATGATGTGTTGGAATAAATTCAAGGAAGGATGCCAAAGCCTCCAGAAAATTCTTCTACTTCCCTCAAGATTAGGTCCAATAAAGGTCAGTCCAAAGCAAAGAAAATTATAGTTGATGGTTTAAAATATCATTTACTTGCATATCTTGCGAATTTAAGAAAGTCTAAAGATATGTATGACAAGATAGTTGGCATGTATGAAATCAACAACTTGAATGAGATCATCAGCTTGAAATATCAACTCAAGGAAACCAAGATGAAAAAAGGAGAAGTTGTTCAATCCTACATTATGAGGATCTCTTGCCTTAGAGATCAATTGCATAGGGTTGGAGAAAATGTGCCTTACAGGGAACTAGTAGTTGTGACTCTTAGAGTTCTCCCTCCTATTTGGGAAACCTTCATTACTACAATCAGAAATTTCCTTCTGTCTTTTGATGAAATTTTTGGGAATCTTACTCAATAAGAATCGAGCATGATAGAAAGATGAAAGGTTCAAAAGCATGAAGAGGGAGATCCCATTGCATATATCACTCATGAAAAAAGGAAGAAGGCAAAAGGAGGTCCATCAAGTAAGCCTCCTTCTCAAAATACATAAGGAAGGAACTACAGATCATTATCTCATATTGAGTGCTATAATTTCCACAAGAAAGGTCATTATGCTTGAGACTATCCCGAGAAGAGAAAGAGGCCACATTACAAAATGAGAAGCAACAACAATAATAAAAGAATAAAAGACAATCAAAGGTATAACTGTGATAGAAGATATGAAAGAAGAAGAAGAGACTCCTCAAGCGACCGTGAAGAAGATCATTGTCCTCAAAAGAAGTCAATGGATCCTAGGTATGAAAGTAATGTTGTAAATAAATCTGAATACATTTTTATTTCTACCCTTACTAGTTCTTCTCCACTAGATTTGTGGAACAGTTGGTTGGCTAATAGCGGGGCCACTCATCATTTCTCTGGATACAAGGAATTCCTCTCTAATCTAGTAGAGAGGGAGACTAATCTAAAGATCATTCTTAGAGACAAATCCACTCATCCACTGAAATGATTTGGGTCTGTCAAATTTTAGTTGAATTCTTGGGAATCAATACCAATATTAATGAAGAATTTGGTATTTATATCCACATTAGAAGATAAAGGGATGAAGGTTGCGTTCATCAAAGGAAAAATTTTACTTGGCCTGCTGATTCACCTATGAGAGATGCATTCATGTTAGCGTCGAGATTTGAAGGAATCTATAGAGTCACTGGAAGGCCACTTCTAGAATTGGTTCATAATACCAATCATTTGAGTGAGTTATGGCACCACAGGCTAGCTCATTTACACTATGATGCTCTTCTAAAATTTAAGAAACTAGTCTCAAGTATTCCCGATGTTCAAGCTCATCATGATGGAGTTTGTCCAAGTTGCGCAAGTGGAAAGGAAACAACAGGACCATTTCCATCTAGTAAGAACAAGACAAATGACATCCTTCATCTCATTCATTCTGATATATGTGGTCTGATGCCTGTACATTCCATTGGTGGCCATCTATACTACATCACCTTTATTAACGACTTCTCAAGAAAGACATGGATATACTACCTTAAGCACAAAGATGAACCCTTTGAAATATTCAAGTAATTCAAAGCCTTGATTGAAAATCAAACAGGAAAGAGAACCAAAGCCTTCAAGTCCAATAATGGAGGGGAATACATGTCAAATGAAATCATATCATTTTGCAAGAAAGAAGGGATTAAGAAGGAAACAATTGTGCCATATAGCCCTGAACACAATGGTTTAGTTGAAATAAATAACAAGTCTATATTAGAATATGCTTGTGTCATGCTCCATGATTAAAAGGTGCCCAAATTCCTTTGGGCAGAAGCCACATATGTTGGTGTATATGTTCAAAATAGGGTGCCTCATCAAGCGTTTGAAAACAAGACCCCCAAAGAAATATTCATAGGTGTCAAGCTCAAAATTATACATCTTTGTGTATTTGAATGCCCTGTATATTTTCATGTGCTGAAGGATAAAAGGAACAAATTGGAAGCTACAAGAAGAAAAGGTATTTTTGTGGGTTATTGTGAAAATTCTAAAGCATATAAAATATATATTCCTGGTGAGAGAAAAGTCGAAATTAGCAGGGACATAACATTCGATGAAGATAGATCTCTTGGAAAAGCAAGAGATGTTCCTTCGCCTCCTCCTAAGGAAGAGAATGATGACTAGGATATTATAGATGGTCCTTTTGTGCCCGAGTCCAATATTGATGATGATCCCATAGAGCCTTTGGATCCGTTAGATCCTCCAGCAAATGATCCTCCCACTAGAAATAAACCACTTTGGCTCTATGATACTCTAGAGAACGATGAAAGGAATGTTCCCATTCATAGATTATTTAGAGAAAGGAAGAAACCATTCATGTACCAGGGATATGTTACAACCATGAGAACTATGATTCAAGTCGAACCGTCCTCATTCGAAGAAGCAGTAAAACAACAAGTTTGTAAGGATGTCATGGCCAAGGAATATGAATCGATTATGAAAAACGATGTGTCATATGTTGTACCAAAACCGAATGGGAATTCTTTTGTGACTTCAAAGTGGCTATTCAAGATCAAACATGGAATTGATGGCGGATTACTTGATCAACTAAAATACAAAAAGGGGAATTATGTTTCCGTATTGAATGAATTTTATTAGACGCTTTTAGACACAACTTTGCTTTTTCATGTTTTAAGAGTCGAGAAAAAGCTAAAGATGACTCTAGTCGCCTTCGATGTATTAACGAGCCCGAAGTGACAAATGCTCGGCTGGACCTTTTCAGTTATAGAGTTTGAAAAGGGCCAAAAGAAACTGCTCTGGAGATCTAGGCAGAGGGTGTGCCAAACCTTTCGCGAAACCACAGAATACGTTTTACGGTACGGGTGGTCGATCTTCGTGAATGCTATGTTCACTGCATCGCGATCAGTAGGGCGGTCGACACGGCTTCCTAAGGATAAAGGATAAAAGCCTATAGGGGTCTCCCAATATACGCGACGGTACGCGGGAGCTCAAGTCCGTATTAGTGCCACCGACTCTCAGGAGGAATCACCCACCTTCGTAGAGATCGACAGTCACTACGTTTAACGACGCCGGAACACGTCTCTACCTAGACCTCTACTGTGAGCGTTATGTTACAATGCGTTTTTAGATTCATTCAATATATTTTAAGTTGATCTTGTTTATCAGTTTGTCTTTCAGGATCACCACGAGATGTATTGGTACGAATTCCTAAATGCAGCTAAAATGATAAGCAAGCTTTTACAATCTTTTTAGCTTTGAAAATCCTAACTACTGAGGGGAGAGAAAAACAATATCTTTCCACACAAAGCACAAAGCACAAACTAATGCACTTTCTCCTAGATCAGACACACAAACTTATCAAAAATGCAAATGCAAGATGCATGTATTTCTTTTCTTTTCCCTTAATGTTGATGTAGACAAAAGGAAATTGTTGTATAATTTTCGAATTCAATTTGAAGTGTAAACAAACAAGTTTCGTCTAACATGAAAAGACACCTTACAGGTACTTGTTTTAACACTAAAAATATACGAATTCAAACCATAAGATGAAAAACAAACAAACTCAAACAGCCATGAACAGTAATAAAACTAGCTCTTAAGATCACAAAGACACTTTTACAGTTCAGGATCTAAGAGGTCACAACTATACTGGTTCGCTTTTCACAATGGGAAACTGTAACTGAAACAAGAAATACTGAAAGAACATTCACAGTTTCATCACACAACTGAGGCGGAATAATGTCAAGGAGAAGTGGTCTACAGCAAGTACAATGACCAGCAAGCAATCAGCTAAAAAACAGTGAAAACAGGGCCAAGACACAAAGGGAAAGCTGAGCAAGACAATGGCTAACTGGACCAGCGCAGGTTCTAGTCTGCCAGTTTGACTCTCAGCGCAGTTCCCGAAGGGAGCACCTGCGCTGTAATGTAGACTGCCTGTGGACAGCCTGCACTGACACACGAGAGTTGCGTCTGCAAAGAATTCCGGGTCATAAAAAGCTCAAAAATGCACTGTTTTTGCTGAAATAAAAAGCTATAGGTCAAGTACAGGCTAAGGGATGATCAAGAGGATGAAGATCTATCACAAAGAGTAAAGAGTCTTTTGTAGATTAGCTCTTTAAATCTTGAATTTGCTCAGCAAATGAGCAAGAGTAGCAGTCCCTCTACTTCGCTTTTGATATAGTCAAAAGCTTTTCGATTTGGTACTCTTTTCTTCAAGAAATGAATAGAAAAATACTACAAACACCAACAAGATACTAGGTTCCCCAGCGGAGTCGCCAGTTTGTTGTGGGGAAAAGTATCCGATGCGGATGACCCTATCCCTACTCTAAAGGTGACAGTCTTTAGCAACAACTGAAAGTAAAGTTTTGATGATTTCCTTTATGAAAGTACAGAGAGAATGAAGAAAGATTAACCAACCTGGTGTCTTTCGCTTAGTCGATCCTTGTCCTCTCTCTTTGTCTCTTGTTCCCAGCTCCTTGCTCTCTTTGCCGGTCCAGCTACACACAGATCCTGCACAAAACAAGAGAGGAAACTACAAGATACAAGTACTCATAACTGATACATGGATTAGAGTGAATCAAATATACATGTAAATACAATACATCAATGCAATACAAGTATATAGGAGAACATGCAAAACTTTATTGATAGAAGTAACAGGGTTCTGAGAAGGTTACAACCAATGATGGCTCCAATCCAGCAGCACCTCCCCAGCAGCAAGAACTCTCCTCTTCACCTCTAGTAAAACAATCACCCAATAGCTCTAACTGTAAACCAACAGCACCTCCTTGCTTTACACAAAATTCCAGCCTCCTTAGACCTCATAGAAGAGCTCTATATATAGGAGAGAAGAAGAGAGGATGAGTCAGCTTGAGGCTGGCATAGAGCTGACTAGTGTCCTCTCCCTCTTCAGTTAATCTTCAGTTCTTGAGTCCACTTGGAGATCCTTGCTTACACATGGTGATCAAGTACCTCTTACTCATCACAGGGCGAATCTCATGAACCAAGTGTCAGTTTGGAAGCTTCCTGGGCAGTTGACACCTTGCAGAATGACTGTGCCACTTGGCCAATCTCGCCCAGCGCAGGTAGCCTTCATTAAATTTGACTTCCAGCGCAGGTACAAGGAGGGACAGTTGCATTCCAGCACAGAAGCTCAGTGGAGCAGCTGACATGATCCAAAATAAGCCTGTTTTGAAGTGTTTTCAGGTGGAGAACTGATTGGAAGTGCTGATTGTTTGATGACCTTGTTCTTTTAGGGGTAAGAACAACATGTTTAGGGACTGAGGATCCCTGTAATTATTGACATTTCATGTTCCATGTCGCGAGGCACAAAAATGTCTATAACAGTTGCCCCCTAAAGTATGAGGCCGTTTATCGGGTGAAATGCTTTATCTAGAGGGTCTGAAGTTCATTCCAGTGCTGAGGAGGCGCCCTGTAATACAATACAATACAATACATTATTTTTCATTCTGTTTTCATGATCTAGCTGAGGCGGGCATTCCCATGCTCAGCTTTATAAATACATTTTGGTACATAGAACAGACGATCGTCTGATGGTAGACTGATAATTTTCTGCTGAAATTATCATCCTTTGAGTAGGATGATCATCTGCTGCAATGATGTACATGGCAAATGCTTTTATATTCCCTGAATATATATCGCAGCCCGGATGGATGAAACTAGATCCGGGGTCTTCAAACTCGTTCGATCTTCACTCTAAGTACAAGTCGATCCATGTGAGAATTTTGTTGAAGTCGAACATGGAAAGACATCGCTTGATTACCGGTCAATAATGAAAACCGTTAACAAGCGCGAGAGGAATCACCAATAATGACGATGACCCTCAAGGTACTGCAGTACAATTCACGTGGCGTGAATAAAGGACTTGGCGTCGAACGCCACGCAAAATCTTCTGGTCGAAGGTCATTGATGTATACCTGTCGCCGGAAGTGAGAAACTTGCCATTGAGGCATGCAAGCTTCAAAGTACTGATGGGGGGTGTTCCTAGATCAACTTCTTGGATAATGAGCTGAAGTCGACAAGAAGCGATCCGTCAAAGGAGGGCCTTAATGAATCCCACATCAATGACACGGAACGGAGCTAATGATTTTAGTGGAGGTGCAAACAAACTGTGACATATGATTCAGGGTGACGATCATGAATGGATGAAGGATAATGCATGGCAGTGGATGGGACACGGTTGACACTTTCAGAATGACCCCTCTTGAACATATAACGACACTGATGCGATGGATCGGTAGCATTACCCCAAATGTGGATGGTTTGGCGAGGACCATGGCGATGAGACCGGTGAATGAAACAACCCAACCCGATGTGGTACGGAGGAAAAGTGTCATGTTCAAGAGTGACTTGCTACCATTAAACTTTGATGTTCTCCCAATTTTTCCCCAGTCATTTCTGACCAGTACCTCTTTATTTTTGTCAAGCTTGAGGAGGATAACATATGCTTGTTCTATAACCTGCCCTTCGGGCAAGCCCATCGCTATGATTTAACGAGCCTAGCGATAGGGAAACTCATTCTCGTCCAAAGACAAGTTTGTCGCTATTTAATCATTTTAACGAGTCTAACGACAAGGAAAACTCGGTCCTTTTCATTTTTAGAGAGTCTGAAAAGATACAGAAAGTCAACTCCATGATTCCTTTTTCATCATCTAATCCCTTAAGTCCGAAAAAGTATAAAACAATACAGAAGGGATGGCTGTTCGGTACTTTTACGAGCTGAACAAGACAAGCGCTCGATCTTTTTGTGCAATAATCCCTCAGGTCCAAAAAGATTAAAGTCTAAATGAGGGATAGCTCTTCCGGTCCTTTTAACGAGCTGGAAGGCCAAAACTCGGCAAACTTTTCATATTTTACGAGTCAGTGAAAAGAGCTCAAAGAAGACTCGTCTTTTGAGGAACGAGTGATAAACAGGGATAGCAGCAGATTCCAGGTACAGGTTGTAATTTTCCAATCACGGCAGTGTCACAAGGATGGCTAGGTGAAATCACTCTTCGCAGCTGTTCCTCAAAATAGGTAAACACACATATGGAGATGAACGATTGGCCAAATGAACAGATGGAGGTGACGGTGCACAAAATACGACCAAGGCTTTAATATGGCTGTCAAAGGTTACATTTACCACGGTTATTTACCGGTTCATTTTTTCTGGATGAGCTTGAACTCTAGGGGAAGATTGCTCACAACTTATGTTTATTTTTTAACGAGCATGAACTATGTGCTAAAACTGCTCGATAATGCTAATCATGCCCCCAGCATAACAATGCAATCGAGGTGCATGTCCCCCAAGCTTCATTGCATTCAACTTTGTTGATTGGAATGAAGGTTTACCATTGAGATCTGGAAAGGGGATTGTTTCATTTTTTAATGAGGTTGACATAGTAAAAGAACTATCCTCATGGTTTTTCATTTTTTAACGAGGTTGACCTGAGATAGGAACTATCCTCGATCTTTCTGATCTGCTAGAAACAGAAGGTCTCATATTCCATTGTGGTCATTTCCGCCATATTGTTTGAAGGCGGTAATGCGGAAACCCATTAAAGTAGGGTCTTTTAGGAGAATGACTCCGATATTTTGGAGAGAGTGATTCCTTCCCTGGATCATAGGAGTGCTTCCCGTAGTAAATGGTGGCACAACTTTTGTCGAAGTTGTCGTCGAACTGCTTGGTTGATCATTTCCTTTACTGTTTGACGACTGCGGATGCCCGCAGTTTTTGCACTTTGTCGAAATCAAAGCATCATTTTGCTGTTCAGAGGTCGACACCATTAGTACTTGGCACTGGGAAGTATCTCCACTGTCAACCAGATTTTGGCTTGGATTGGGAAACG
This sequence comes from Pinus tabuliformis, assembly GCA_031772625.1. NCBI lineage: Eukaryota > Viridiplantae > Streptophyta > Pinopsida > Pinales > Pinaceae > Pinus > Pinus tabuliformis. The sequence goes on along the minus strand of CM062820.1, from coordinate 878,490,851 downwards.
GATCAGTCAATACAGCCGGGGTTTGTGAATTCTTTAAGAATCTTTTAAACTCGGCTTTATATGGACAATCTGCTGTCCAATGATCCTCATCGCATATATGACATGGACTCGTTGGTTTCCCTTTCCTAGGAGGGCTTGAAGAAGTTTTTTGAGGAGATGACTCATCCTGTTTCTTCTTCTTCCCTTCGTTTTGTTTCTTCTTGCTTCCTGGTTGATTGGAGTTTTTGCCTTTATCCGTAGATACAGCATTTACCTCCGAAGCAAGAATCTCTTGATTTGCTTTTTGATTCGAAGTCTTACGGGCTTTCTTATTCGAATCCCTTGTCGACTTAGCGTTTGCAGTTCCAATCACGCCATCACCGGCATGAGAGTCACTATTCGATCCGGGAGGAGGAGGGATTGAAAATTCCGGTCTGGGGGCGTCAGGTATCTTATCATAGAGCGTGCCCGACTGAGTATATACTAAGTCCAAATATTGAGCACGAGCAATAACTTGCTCCTCTGTTACGACGCCTCCCTTGGCCACATCTTCTGTTATAGCAGGCAGAAGCGACTTTATAAACCACTCAGCTAATAGCTGATCTGGAACATAGGTTTTTACCATTCTGCGACGACGACGCCACTCATGTATATGATCTGATATATGTGTGGCCGTTGTCTGCTTGAAATTGGTCAAGATTTCTGTCCCAGTTTCGTACCTTATAGGTAACTGAAAGTGTGTTAAGAAAGTCGTGGCTAGGGAACTAAAATTGTCGAAAGAGGCTCTAGGTAATTCAATATACCATTTGGCCGCCGGACCAGTCAATGTCCTCTGGAAAAGACGAAGTCTTATCGAATCATCATTCAAGGTATTCGACGAACACCACAGATGGAACGTCATCACATGATTCGACGGGTCTTCGCCCGGATTTCCATTGAATTTAGGAATGTCCGAAGGAAGTTTGTGAGGAATCGCTGGCCACCAATGGGCATAGGCGATTGGATCGTTCGTTAATCGATGTAAATCTGGTAATTCTAGGGTTGCCACGAATGGCAACTGCTGATTCAGGTTTGGCGAGGCGTACCCAGGATACGATGGAATCGCCTGAGCAGTAGGTCTTTGCATACCAGCGTAATGCAACTGATGTTGATATGACTGATACGGCTGGTGGGCTTGGCCACTGTAAAGTGGTTGGTTTAACCCGTTCTGAATATAGGGTTGCCCACTATTTGCAAAGATCTGTTGCTCAGACCCTTGGTACACCTGTTGAAACTGAGGTTGTTGGTATTGCACCATCCATGGTTGTGAAGCCATGTTTTGCTGTGCGACACTAACCGACGGACCAAGATGCGGGGTTATGGTTCCCGTTTGTATCTGTGTCGTCCCGGCAGTTGGCGATTGTGGTTGTGTTGCAGGGTCAATAGGCTGTTGCATTACAACTTGGGGTTGACATACAACAGGCATCGATTGAACTTGCGACACGGTTACAATTGCTGGCGTCGTCGGGATACTGGACATAGGTACACATTGTTGCATGGAATATACAACTCTTGGTTGTTGGGGTAACATAGGTACCCAACCACTCGTCGTTACTTCAGTCAAACCTGAATGTTGTTGAAAACTGCCGTATGGGTATCCCCCCAGAAGGGGAAGTGAAAGGGCATATTGCCCCCCATACGGTAACAATCCGGAGCTCAAGGGTGTAGATGGCCTTTGAGGACTGGATGGCCCAAACTGATTCCCAAAGGGATCAATTTGTCTAGTTTCAACATAAGAATTACCGGGTATTATACCGGAAGAACAAACTGGAACAGACCAAGTTGTCATAATAGTCCCTGGGTGGACTCCTTCTAGTTGATGAGAACTAGTTGGGACAGATGGTATGCCGGCAAACATCGTTGGAGTGACAGCAGGAGCTTCTGCTATCGCTGTGTCATTTGGCACAGTCCTAGATGTCGACGGTGGTTCAGACATTTTAATTCTATCCAATAAACTTCCTAACGATTCTTCAGGAACTTCCGGTGGCGATAGACAAACTTCTGATGCAGAAGGAAAAAGAGGGGTACCTACTCCAAAATGAATTGGAGTATTTGCTTGCTGGTCCTCTACGATTTCCTCTATTGCAATCAGACCAGGAGGAAGAGGAAGACCGTCAGGTCCGTAAAAGATTTCTGGTGCCGAAGAAAGGGTTGCTTCGACAGCGACAGTTGTTTGAACAACAAGACTTTGTGGACCGGTTTCAGATGGAACTGGTTCAGTTATGCAAGTACTTGTCTTCAGACTAGGATCAGTACAACTGTCCCTCTGTTGCCGTTGAACTTCTTCAATAGAGGCAGGGATTCCAGAAATATTGGGAGTGACCAGAATCTCAGATGTTGTTGGAACTTCCGTTCTAACTTTAAAAGGAGATTTTGACCTGGTCAAGCGAGTTCGCTTCGTCCGTACTACTCTCGGTTCCGGAGACAAAGGCGGTTGACTCGCAAGCCTCCCTGAACGACGGGGTTTTAATTGACTTTCCTCCACGGTTGCGGATTACTTGATCAACTAAAATACAAAAAGGGGAATTATGTTTCCGTATTGAATGAATTTTATTAGACGCTTTTAGACACAACTTTGCTTTTTCATGTTTTAAGAGTCGAGAAAAAGCTAAAGATGACTCTAGTCGCCTTCGATGTATTAACGAGCCCAAAGTGACAAATGCTCGGCTGGACCTTTTCAGTTATAGAGTTTGAAAAGGGCCAAAAGAAACTGCTCTGGAGATCTAGGCAGAGGGTGTGCCAAACCTTTCGCGAAACCACAGAATACGTTTTACGGTACGGGTGGTCGATCTTCGTGAATGCTGTGTTCACTGCATCGCGATCAGTAGGGCGGTCGACACGGCTTCCTAAGGATAAAGGATAAAAGCCTATAGGGGTCTCCCAATATACGCGACGGTACGCGGGAGCTCAAGTCCGTATTAGTGCCACCGACTCTCAGGAGGAATCACCCACCTTCGTAGAGATCGACAGTCACTACGTTTAACGACGCCGGAACACGTCTCTACCTAGACCTCTACTGTGAGCGTTATGTTACAATGCGTTTTTAGATTCATTCAATATATTTTAAGTTGATCTTGTTTATCAGTTTGTCTTTCAGGATCACCACGAGATGTATTGGTACGAATTCCTAAATGCAGCTAAAATGATAAGCAAGCTTTTACAATCTTTTTAGCTTTGAAAATCCTAACTACTGAGGGGAGAGAAAAACAATATCTTTCCACACAGAGCACAAAGCACAAACTAATGCACTTTCTCCTAGATCAGACACACAAACTTATCAAAAATGCAAATGCAAGATGCATGTATTTCTTTTCTTTTCCCTTAATGTTGATGTAGACAAAAGGAAATTGTTGTATAATTTTCGAATTCAATTTGAAGTGTAAACAAACAAGTTTCGTCTAACATGAAAAGACACCTTACAGGTACTTGTTTTAACACTAAAAATATACGAATTCAAACCATAAGATGAAAAACAAACAAACTCAAACAGCCATGAACAGTAATAAAACTAGCTCTTAAGATCACAAAGACACTTTTACAGTTCAGGATCTAAGAGGTCACAACTATACTGGTTCGCTTTTCACAATGGGAAACTGTAACTGAAACAAGAAATACTGAAAGAACATTCACAGTTTCATCACACAACTGAGGCGGAATAATGTCAAGGAGAAGTGGTCTACAGCAAGTACAATGACCAGCAAGCAATCAGCTAAAAAACAGTGAAAACAGGGCCAAGACACAAAGGGAAAGCTGAGCAAGACAATGGCTAACTGGACCAGCGCAGGTTCTAGTCTGCCAGTTTGACTCTCAGCGCAGTTCCCGAAGGGAGCACCTGCGCTGTAATGTAGACTGCCTGTGGACAGCCTGCACTGACACACGAGAGTTGCGTCTGCAAAGAATTCCGGGTCATAAAAAGCTCAAAAATGCACTGTTTTTGCTGAAATAAAAAGCTATAGGTCAAGTACAGGCTAAGGGATGATCAAGAGGATGAAGATCTATCACAAAGAGTAAAGAGTCTTTTGTAGATTAGCTCTTTAAATCTTGAATTTGCTCAGCAAATGAGCAAGAGTAGCAGTCCCTCTACTTCGCTTTTGATATAGTCAAAAGCTTTTCGATTTGGTACTCTTTTCTTCAAGAAATGAATAGAAAAATACTACAAACACCAACAAGATACTAGGTTCCCCAGCGGAGTCGCCAGTTTGTTGTGGGGAAAAGTATCCGATGCGGATGACCCTATCCCTACTCTAAAGGTGACAGTCTTTAGCAACAACTGAAAGTAAAGTTTTGATGATTTCCTTTATGAAAGTACAGAGAGAATGAAGAAAGATTAACCAACCTGGTGTCTTTCGCTTAGTCGATCCTTGTCCTCTCTCTTTGTCTCTTGTTCCCAGCTCCTTGCTCTCTTTGCCGGTCCAGCTACACACAGATCCTGCACAAAACAAGAGAGGAAACTACAAGATACAAGTACTCATAACTGATACATGGATTAGAGTGAATCAAATATACATGTAAATACAATACATCAATGCAATACAAGTATATAGGAGAACATGCAAAACTTTATTGATAGAAGTAACAGGGTTCTGAGAAGGTTACAACCAATGATGGCTCCAATCCAGCAGCACCTCCCCAGCAGCAAGAACTCTCCTCTTCACCTCTAGTAAAACAATCACCCAATAGCTCTAACTGTAAACCAACAGCACCTCCAAGCTTTACACAAAATTCCAGCCTCCTTAGACCTCATAGAAGAGCTCTATATATAGGAGAGAAGAAGAGAGGATGAGTCAGCTTGAGGCTGGCATAGAGCTGACTAGTGTCCTCTCCCTCTTCAGTTAATCTTCAGTTCTTGAGTCCACTTGGAGATCCTTGCTTACACATGGTGATCAAGTACCTCTTACTCATCACAGGGCGAATCTCATGAACCAAGTGTCAGTTTGGAAGCTTCCTGGGCAGTTGACACCTTGCAGAATGACTGTGCCACTTGGCCAATCTCGCCCAGCGCAGGTAGCCTTCATTAAATTTGACTTCCAGCGCAGGTACAAGGAGGGACAGTTGCATTCCAGCGCAGAAGCTCAGTGGAGCAGCTGACATGATCCAAAATAAGCCTGTTTTGAAGTGTTTTCAGGTGGAGAACTGATTGGAAGTGCTGATTGTTTGATGACCTTGTTCTTTTAGGGGTAAGAACAACATGTTTTAGGGACTGAGGATCCCTGTAATTATTGACATTTCATGTTCCATGTCGCGAGGCACAAAAATGTCTATAACACTAGTCAAGGATGGACTCTTCATTAGATGGGCGTAAAGATCGCTTTCCTACATGGCATGTTAGAGGAAGAAGTATATGTTGAAAGACCACATGGATTTGGTGGAAGATCGAAGAACACATGTTTGCAGGTTGAAAAAGGAATTGTATGGTTTGAAGCAAGATCCCCGAGCTTAGTATTCATGCATTGACAGTTACTTAATGAAGTTGGGATTCACAAGAAGAAATGTCGATCCCAACATCTATTTCAAGGTAGTCCAATGTATACCATTAATTTTGGTTTTATATGTTGACGATCTATTCTTGAAAGGTAGTGAGCCTATGATGATCGAGTGTAAGAGGAATTTATCCTCTGAATTTGAGATGAAGGAACTTGGTCTCATGCACTACTTTCTAGGCCTTGAGGTGTGGCAAAGGCCTAGTGATATTTTCCTTTCATAAGGAAAATACGTTGTGAAACTGCTGGAAATATTTGGAATGACTGAATGCAAATTCATGGCTACGTCGATGGAAATGAACTTCAAGAAGCTATGTGGAGAATTTTCAGGACCTGATTTGGGGAATCCATCTAAGTATAGAAAACTGATTGGGGCTTTGATGTTCCTTATGAACACCCGCCCAGACATATGCTATGCAGTAAAGACATTGAGATAATCCATGATCGAACCCCTCCATGCACATTGGATAGTTTCCAAACACGTATTGAGATATTTGCATGGGTCAATCACACTTGGCCTGAGATATTCATGGATACACTAATGCTGACTAGGCAGGAAATGTTATCAACAGAAAAAGTACATATGGATGTTACTTTAGCCTTGGATCTGCCATGATATCTTGGATGAGTAAGAAACAAAATTATGTATCATTGAGCACCGCCGAAGCAAAATACATTTCTTCTAGCATGGCTAGTTGTGAAGCAGTTTGGTTGAGGAAGCTCTTTAGAGAGCTATTTGAGGAGGTCTTGGACACTACAGTGATATACCACGACAACAAGAGCGGGATCCGTTTGGCAGAGAATCCATTGCTTCATGAAAAATCCAAGCAGATTGAGATTTGATATCACTTTATTCAAGATATGATGCAAACAGGAGCTCTTAGACTCCATCACATGTCGACAAATGAACAGATTGTAGATATTTTCACCAAGGCATTACCGAAAGGAAAGTTCTTGGGCTTCAGAGAGCAGCTTGGACTGATGGATGTGGCCCCTTTGGATAAGGGGCAATGTTGATCGAGGACAGTGAGCCAACTCTTCCTACCCTGATGAGCTCCAAGGGTGCAGAATTGAGATAGAGGGCTCCTGGGGTTGAGGGATCTTTGGACAATAGGGTACTCCCCTATTTGTTACCCATAGGGTTGGAGATGGTTCTCCCCTATATTCATAGGGTCGGATAATGTTGCTCCCCTGTCTACTTTTTGCAGAGTATACCCCAGTTGGCATCATACCCACAAACAGGGCTTGTTGGGAATATCGCTCCTCGTTTGGCCAACGAGTTGAGAGTGTACTTGGGGTGTACAACCTAAGTCAATTCTGATGAAGGTGTTCTGCCACATGACTACTGAGATTCATTGACGAGAATATTTGTATGCAATAGGATTGGGTTGAGAGTTACTCCCCTTTTGATGTTCCGGGTTTAGAATGAGCTCCCCAATGAGATTCTAGGGTCGAAGATGTGCTCCCCTGTATGGGTGGATGTTATTGATCCTCGATTCTTATTTTTTTAGATCTAATAAGTTTTCAGAAATTGATTTGAGAAGAGACAGTCAAAGCATGACCACAACATGACAAGATGATGTGAAGATCAACTGACAGATATTGGTAGGTGGAATTATTCCTAGTTGAGAGGGAGTGTTAATTTTTTAAACTAGGGTCAAATTCCACCTTGGACAACTCAAATGACCAAGATGATTCTTGCATTAAATTCCTCTTTTTGAGAGGACCAAAATTGACCTAAAGATCACCCTATTTGGTCAAGCAGAAGTTGTTTTTTGAATTATTCTATTCATACATGTATAATGGAATGGGTCGGCCCTAAGCACGTGTGAAATTGTTTAGTTCGGCCTCAACCCCAAGTGGACCCTCAGGAAATCCTATAAACAAAAGTGACCTCAAGCTCATTTCATCACATTCATCAATCCATATTCTATTCTTCTCTTTTGTCTTGGTTCGCAGAGGTCTGACGGAAGGAGTTCGCGCAAGAGTTGAAGCTCACATTGATCTAGGGTTTTCTGATTCCTGGACGCTGGCAAAAAAAAGGGCATTTTAGTCCCTGGACACTGGCATAGAGTGGTCAAGGTAGCATCCAGAGAGCCCCAAACGTTGGCACAGAAGACTAAGGGAGTACCTAAGGTTTCAGAAGCAGATCTATAGGTATCGGTCCCCAGACGCTCGCACAACATAGTGGTCTTGAGAGCGTCAAGGCAGTCTCAGATGCACACATAGTAACTGGAAGGGAGTGTCTAGGGGTCTGGAATATATCTAGGTAATTTTGACCTCAGACGCATGCATAGAGTCTTCCTGAGAGAATCCGAGCAATCACAAATTCCCTCACACAGTGTCCAAGAGAGCGTTCAGAGAGTTTTGAAAGCACGTAGTCAATTTTGTAGAGAGCATAAAGGGTTTTGACCTTGGGTTTGACAATTGGCTTCATTGATTTGGTAGATCTATTTTTCTCTATGTTGTTATATAGATCTATATATCTATAGATCTGTTTTGTAAATCTCCGCTGCAAATATATGTATTGGGCTTATTGTACTCTCTGCTGAAAACTTTTTATGATGATCCATTAAAGAAAAAGACTTGAAAGGGTTCCCACTTGTGGGATTTTTCCCTAGTCTTGGACCAATATGTTGTCTCTTATGGTTGTTTTTTGTCTTCTTTGTCATTTCATATATTTTTCTATCTTCAGTTATAGTTTACGATTGTTGTTAATTGGATGCATTGTTAAGGAATAAGAAAATTGGGCTAAAGTAACTGATACAACATAGAACGATCGGAAAAATTAACACAAATAACTAAGAAAAGACTTATGCTCTTCATTAGAGTCTAACATCTATAAATAACTCTAGTATGAAGACTCCGATAGAAATTAGGATCTCATCTATAATGATCAATCCAATGAACAACTTCAAAACCTTGTTAGAAGGAAATTTGGCTTGTCTCATAGCTAGAATAAAATAGGAGGTTTTACTATTCAAGGATATCAAGTTTTTCTATGTTTTGAGGGACCTAATCAAAAAGGAGACAACCTCACCAACACATCCTTAAGACTAAGTAAAATAATTCTAAGAAAAATAAGGAAAAAACTTTTCCAAACCATCCCTTAGAATCATGACTTATGTTAATATTTATATGTTTCCACATTCCAAGTGTTTTATGACAATTATGTCATTTCACCAAAAAGGTGCTCATGTGTATAACAACCCCACTTATGCAATCCTCAATTCATCACTAGGGGATTCCTAATACAGGAGGAAGGTGGGATTATTGCTTATGAGGAAGGCACTAAGGATTTTACTAGTGAGGAACTTTAACGATTGTCACCTCTAGTTTTGTTGAATTTTGAGGTAATAATTTTTAAAAGATATTTATTAATCTATTTATTTATTGGCCAAATTATTTTTGGTAGGAACATTATGGTTCTACACTCAATTTGGCATGTTGCATTGATCTTTTTTGGAACTCTATGTCTACTAGCTTGGGGTATTTTTCCTATTTCACAATATTTGTAGTAGAGGGATTTGGTATCTCATCCTTCGATTTCAGATAATCTTCTTCTATGGCCTATTTTGAATTCTCAATTTTATGTTTTGAATGAACATGTTAGGCATTACTGGCTATCTTCTTAGGGCACCTCAAAGTGGTAGTTAGAGAACACTTTGGAATTCTCTCTTCCTCAAGTCTAGAAAGGATTAGTTAACTTATGTATGTATGATAGCTTCAAGGATTCCTTATAGGTTTTCTATTAGTGCTCCCTCTTGAATTTATGTGGGCATTTTTGGGAGCTTCAGGTTATGGATTACCCTAGGAGTTGTGGAAACTATCAGAGAGAAATTCAAGAAATGCATGGATTTTTATGCATGTGTGAAGAGTTCATCAATAGAAATATAGCTTCCACATTCTTGGTAACAACTATAGTCCATGAAAAAGTGTAAGCAAAAAATTAAAACAAAATATACATCATTATTTTTCATGACATGGTCTTTACAATGGCTAATGGTAATATTATATATTCTGCTAATATTGGATGAAACCCTTCATGTGGGTATGTATACCTGGGAGATTACAATAATTATTATATAATTATAATTGGTTTATTACAAGTCACCCATACTTGAAATGCTTCAACCTTGAAGCATGGGAAAGGATGAATGTCTTCGGTAATGTATTCATTCTCCTAAGTGGCTTTTTTTTCGATATATTCTTCCACTTGATAAGGTCTATATCAAATTTGTTGACCAAACTTTTACTTGTGGTAATTACTCATGATATTTCTCATGCTTTTAGGGTTAAACTTCAAGTTTGTAATGTGGTTTTATGTTAGGGTCAAACGGGTCTATCCTACTCGGGATGTAGCAGGTGCTCTTGCAGGTGATCCTATAGATCAACGATGTACACGTTCTCAATTCGATAGAGCCTCTTCTTTACTGGCTCAAGCTTCAGTGAATTATGATCATGACACCTTTGCAAAAGCTTTAAGCCATTCAGATTGGGATGTAGCTATGAATGCAGAATATCATTCATTATTGGCAAATGATGCATGGGATCATGTTCCTCTTCCAACAAGACGAAAGCTTGTTAAATGCAAGTGGGTTTACAGAACCAAGTATGGACCAGATGGAAAAGTTGATAAACATAAAGCTCGTCTTGTTGCTAAGGGTCTTTCATAAGTTGAAGGCATTGACTATACTGAAACCTTCTCCCCTATTGCCAAAATGAACTCTATCCACCTTGTTCTTTCCCTTGCTACCTCTTTCAAATGGGAAGTCCATCAGATGGATGTTAAATCTGCCTTTTTGCATGGGGACTTGGATGAAGAAATCTATATGGAACAACCTCCTAGCTTTATACAAATAGATTCCAGCCTTGTATGTCGGCTTAAGAAATCCCTTTATGGTCTCAAGCAAGCCACTATGGCATGGTATGCCAAAATGGATAGCTTTCTTTTAGATACTGGCTTCTCTAGGTATCATTCTGACAATACTGTCTACACCAAGAAAGTGGGTAAGTCCCTTATCATTCTTTTTCTTTATGTTGATGATCTTATCCTTACTGGTAGCGACCCCAACCTTATAAACCATGTGAAGTCCAGCCTTAAAAAGAAGTTTGAAATGACAGACTTAGTACACTTGCATTATTTTCTTGGTCTTCAAGTCTTGCAATCCAAGGAAGGTATTTCCCTTTCCCAGTCCAAGTATGCTTGTGACATTCTACGCCATTTTCACATGGAAGACTATAATCCATCCCCTTCTCCCTTTCATTCTGGAGCCAAAATTTCAGTCACTTGTACTTCCGCTGAAGTTGATGCTACCTTATACCGTCAGCTTGTAGGAAAACTTTTGTATCTGACCCATACCCGTCCTGACCTTTCCTTTGTTGTTGGCCTTATTGCTCGGTTTATGAAAAACCCACATGAAAGTCATTGGAAAGCATCTAAAAGAATATTTCATTATGTTTGAGGCACAGTTCAATTTGGGATTCATTACAGTGTAGAAGCATCTCCTCTATTGGTTGGTTTCGCTGATTCCGATTGTGCTGGTGACCCTGTTGATCGGAAGTATACTACAGGTTATGTCTTCACTCTTGGTTCTGGACCTATTACTTGGGCTTGTAAGAAACAAAGTGCCATTTATCTTTCTTCAGCAGAAGCAGAGTATCATGGCACCGTAGAAACTAGTAAGGAAGCCCTATGGCTTCATCAGATCCTGTCAGTGTTTGGCTTTCAGCAGCAACATCCGACTACACTTTGGTGTGATAATCAAAGTGGCATTCAACTATGCAAAGATCCAATCCAACATCAGTTCAACAAACACATTGAACTACACATACACTTCATCAAAAATCTCATTCATGACCATGTTCTTGAAGTGCAATATTGTTCAACCGATGATCAAGTTGCAGACATCTTTACAAAGGCTCTCACAGAGGCGAAGTATACTAAACTTCAATTTATGGTTGGAGTTCAGGAAGTTGTCACTAAGAGGCGATAGGTTCTAATGCCTCCTTCCTTCTCCTATTGTGTCATATTTGTACATCCTTCAATCCTATCCCAAGTTGTTCTTAAGGGGGCATGTTAGGATATTTTGACACATAGGAAATAGATAAGTATAACTTGGTCTAGTGTAGAGTTAGGTAAAGTGTGTTTATTTACTATGTACATTTGTAACTTACAATCTGACAGTCACGATATTTTCTAGACATAAAGTGATCCGACGGTTCATTCTCTCCTCGTTATTATCGACACTTGATCCGTGGCTTAACACCCAATTGGTCCATGATCTCTATTTAAAGAGCATGGAGGGTCATTTGTAGGGTGACCCTTCATGAGAGAAGCTTATGTAAATTTTCTTTATTTTATTAATAAATTTCCTAAAGTGGTCGCGTTGGCTCGGGCCATTAACTATTTCCCTCTTTTATGGTTTTAACCACGTCAAGAATACTAGTGTATTGATCTGTGATCTGTTTGTGAGCAGTGTCCTTTGGTGTTCTATCTGAGGAACTTACCCTGTAAATTCCTACAGATTTTCTTTTGTAGAAAAACCAAAATTCTTCATAAAAAAATATAAATGCATCAAATTCACATTAATTATAAGTTCAAAGGATACTTGATTAACAAAATATAAATTTTCTTTCTTATTTCTTTAGTTCTTGGCCTGGACTACTTTGGCTTTCTAGATGTCAACAATTGCAACTTCTATTATGCAGTGCCTTTCTTCATTAACAACTTCAACGAGCTCCTTCTTCTCATCCACTTACGTAAGTGCAATCTAAATCTTTTTCAATTTGTGCTAAAAACATGAATGAATTCAAATTTTTCACTTGTAATTATTGTTTTATTCACTAGCTTCTTTGGTAGAGTAGTATACTTTCCACATAAAATTAAATGTACTAAACTAGTAACATCTTTGTCTTTAAAATTAAATTAAGATTAGATCTCTTAATAAATCAACCTCCCAAATTCATTTAGTAGAAATAATAGAACCACCTAATAAGTTGTAACTATCATATCTATTATTTCCATCTCAAATTTACCATTAATAGTACAAAATATGGCCAACAACTTCTGTAATGTTCTTCCTACAACTTGCTTTAAAGTGGTTTTAAAGGTATAATGTGAAATACATCCTCAATGTATTCAATAACTTATCATGAAGTTCAATAATCCTCATCACAAATGGACGAGCACGCATGATGCATGTTTTTAAGAGCTTGAAGGTGAAAAACTTTTGGATTATAGAAATATAAGTGAGGGGATTGTGGCTATGAGGTCGTTTAAATGGTGCATTAGGTATTGACTTTGGTGTCATAGTATTATAGAAATAGATATTTGATAATTTGGTGGTCTTATACTTTGATAACTTGTGACAATTGGCACCTTTAGATGGTGATCTCCCTTAATGCAGTTGTTGTCATTTATAAAATTGATAGAAATTGATAGAACTTGATAACATTATCTATAATATTGAGAAAAATGTGAATAATTTGAATCTCATATCCCACAATAACCTTATGTAAGTTTTGGTGTGTCGTAAAAGTCAATCGAAGGCTCTTAGAAGTGGCAATGACCTCAAGCAAAATTCAAGCTACACAAATGAGCTCTCAAAGGAGAAGTATAACAAATTTCATGCAAATACTATTGAGTTCTGACATTGAAAAGTCAAATATATCATCAACAAGCTTGGATATAAATTTGTTACTTCTTTGCATAATACCCATTATGTATTCATGAACTTCATTGAGATTGGATTCCACAAGTAAATAACTAACGACCCAAATTGCTTGCAATAGTATTCTCATCTTGTGTTTTATAAGTGTTGCATCACGTTTACCTCTAATTTTTCCCACAAACTGATTGAAAAGATAATGACGCACTAACCATAAGCCTCGATAATCACTTACATAAGGGTGTCTACTAATGCTACCAATATACTTGTTGTAATATATTCCATGCATTCTCCAAATATGGGTGGTTTGTGTATATAATAATTGATTAATTCGGCATTACCTCAAATTCCCTTACCCATTGTAGTTATATCTTTTATGGTGTGTTCTTATAGAGCTTCCTTTCCAAAGTGGATGGTTAACTCCATGTAGTTGTCGATGAATAGTTTCCTAGATTGGTTGATATCATGACTTCGAAGACATTTTGTGCTAGTAACTCATAGGAAAATGTGTTTTTCTATGATAGGAATGTATGGTACGCATGCCAAAACATTGATCTCCTCATTGAAGAGGTGGTATCCTTGTTGGATGTAGAATATATCTTGTTTAACCTCTCATTCTTTTTGAAAATGGCAACAAGAAATTGCTAAAAATAGAAGTGCTAAAAATAGCACTGCTAAAAATAGAAGTTTGGGTATCAGTGCTGGATTGGGCAACAGGGAATGAAAAATGGAAGTGCTAAAAATAGAAGTTCTATTTTTATCAGTTTAGTGTGGATTCCTATTTTAGTAAGTCCTTGGAGTAGAAATAGGAAGTAAAATTCGAATTTGATATTAACAAAAATTTGTAAATTAATTAATTAATTAAGTTTGAGTTAATTAGTTAAGGAATTATGAACTTGAAGTCTATGTGAGGACATGCAACAATTTCTCCTTTGATTGAGGGATTTAACCATCAGATAAAGGATGAGGATGAGTTGTAATTATGAGTTGTAATTAGTTGGCTTAGTTAACTGAGTCAAGTCTAGTTAGATTAATTTAACAGTTTGTTAAATTAATGAGAGTTCAGTTAGTTAATGCTTGCATGCATGTAACTACTGTATTTCAGATAACTGAGTATTTACTCATGGATAACTCATGCATGTCAGTTTAGACAGAGACCCAGTTGAGATCAGATGGAGGGACAGTGTACTATGAGTTGCTATGATATTCCTTGTGAATATTCCTTGCATGTAGAAGGAATATTATTCCTTCTTGGATTGCGTAGTTGGACCTGAGGTGACAGTAGGTATGATTTGGCCAATTCACACATGTTATGTAATTGGACCCCAATCAAAACTGCGCAAGGAAATAGGAGCTTGGAGGACTTGTGGAGCCTATATATACAGGCCTAGATAATCCATGAGCTACATCATCAGAGTACAGAGAGAGCAGGATAGCTTTTGAGCTGATTCTTTTTGTATGTTGTTGAGGATTTCCACTTGATTGATAATACAGAGATGGGGTTTTAGGTTGATGTTTTTCCCAGGTAAGTTCTTCTGTGTTATGTGTGATTGATTTCTTCCTATCATTTATATGTGTTCATGCTTGATGTTTCTCATGGTTGATTAGCTTCCGCAAAGTTTATGGTAGATGTAGATTCAGTATTATGCTTTAGTACATTGCATATATCAGTTTGATCTGCGGGTGAAATTTCTACATGATTTCAGTGAGCTAGCTGATTTGTAGAGAAAATTCTACATGGTATCAGAGCAAAGGTGATCAAGGAAGAACAGTATACAAGAAGGAATTCAAAGTTTATTATTTGGGATATAGATCTCAAGTTCTTATCACATCCATTTCACTGATGGCATTCTATGGTTTGAGGCTTGAGTATGCCCTTGATGGCAGCTCAAACTATATAGCTTGGAAGGATCGCATGGAGGCAGTATTGGATGATAACGGCCTTAAGGAATTCATTGATCAAGAAGTCCCTAAGACTACTGATGCTACTCAACTAGCGGAATGGAAGAAGTGTGTGGCTAAAGCTAAGAGAATCATCCTAGAGGGAGTTCGAGATCACATAGTCTCAAGCCTCCATGGGAAGGAGACTATGTTTTCAATGTGGAAAACATTGAAAGATATTTATCAAAATAGCAATGATTAGAGGAAGCTGGCACTGAAGGACAAACTTTGAAAGATCGAGTGTGAAAAGGATGACACGATATCTATGTATCTGAACAAGCTCACCTCATGCAGGGATGAGCTTGGAAGTGTAGGGATCGTGACAGTTGATGATGACATGGTGAGTCTTGCACTCCTCGGTCTTCCTAAGAGCTGGCATAGCTACCAGGACTCGGTTAATGGAAGAGAGAAACTGCCAGATTGGGAACGAATTTGGTCGGATTTGATGCAGGAGGAGATAAGAAGAAGCACCAGAGATGGTTCTTCATCCATGGACAATGAAGAAAATTGTGCCTTAGCGAGTAAGGCGAAGAAGGGGAAGGAGAAGGTTTCTCTTTCCGAGTCCAGTTCTTCCCATGGTGGGAAGAAGTTTGACAAATCAAAAGTGTGATGCTTTCGTTGTCATGAGGTGGGCCATTTTGTTACAAATTGTCCACTGAGGAAATCCAAGAAGGGATCCGGGGAAGGATCTGAAGGTGAGGCACTTGCTTCACAGTTCGAGTTGGATTTCACACTCTTCGCATGCATGGTTTCATCCATGGTGGGAATTGGTTGGTTTCTTAACAGTGGAGCTTCTTTCCACATGACCGACGACAAGAGTTTGTTCAGTACTTTGGAGGAGAAATATCTCCAGTTACTCATAGCAATGGGTAATGATGAAAAGTATAGTGTCTCAGGTGTAGGCACGGTTATTTTTCAGAGGGAGCATGGAGCTCGCATTACCTTAACCGATGTCAAGTATGTACCAGGACTGAAGAGAAACTTGGTGTCAATCACGATGTTGGAAGACAGAGGCTATGATGTAGTCTTTAGTAAGGGAAAGGTTTTCCTTAAACACATCATCACTAAACAAGTGAAGCAGATCGGTTCACAGGTCAAGAACCTGTATGCTCTTGAGGTTCAAGATGCATGCAAAGCCTTGAGCAGCAAGGCAACTGATGGAGACTTGGTGGTTGAGAGGGAGAGTATATTACCTCTCAACATGCAACTCCAGAAGAAGTCTTAGAAAATTGTGGAGGAGCCAAGATTGGTGCAGCAGCTTCAAGAGGTTGTGGAGCAACCACAACAGGGGAAGCTGAGAGGAGATCGAGTAGAGACATCTACTCATGCAGAGACCTCTAGTAGGGGGAAACTTCGAGCCAGGTGGGCAGAGGGATCACATGCAGCCATACCTCGACGTAGGAGGTGGGGTGATGTGGAGTGGTCGTCCCAAGGAGCAGGGGTAGGATCCTTGAGGTACCCAACCTCTTTGATTCGACTTTGCTACGAGAACCCCGATGAGGAGTAGCAAAACTGACTAATTGGGTAGAGACAGATGCGGATGGAGTGGCAGAGAGAGCTACAGTGAAGGGAATCCTAGGACAGCACAGAGCTAGCAGGCTGTAGCAATGCGAGAGGCACAAGTGTGTTGAATAGTGCAGTGTAGCACAGAGAAGTGTGCAATGGTGTGAGATGCATGGAGATGTTTCAGTAGCGCAGAGGTCAGAGAGGGAGCACTTTTCAACAGCAGGTAGAGCTTCAGCATCAGAGTATGTTTCTAGCCCAACAGAGATGTCAGTTGGGAGTTTTTTTTGTTCCGAGAGTTGCTGGAGCAACCACACTTCGTAGAAGTGTTGCATGCAGAACATTCCAAAGGTACGGGATTGGGTTCGAGAGGAAGCCTTTCTTGTTGAGTGGGAGTGTTGAAAATGCTAACAAGAAATTGCTAAAAATAGCACTACTAAAAATACAGTTTGGGTATCAGTGCTAGATTGGGCAACAGGGAATGAATAATGGAAGTGCTAAAATAGAAGTTCTATTCTTAGCAGTTTAGTGTGGATTCCTATTTTAGTCAGTCCTTGGACTAGAAATAGGAAGTAAATTCAAATTTGATATTAACAACAGTTTGTAAATCAATTAATTAATTCAGTTTGAGTTAATTAGTTAAGCAATTATGAACTTGAAGTCTATGTGAGGACATGCAACAGTTTCTCCTTTGATTGAGGGATTTAACCATGAGTTAAAGGATGAGGATGAGTTGTAATTATGAGTTGTAATTAGTTGTCTCAATTAACTGAGTCAAGTCCAGTTAGATTAATTTAACTGTTTGGTAAATTAATGAGAGTTCAGTTAGTTAATGCTTGCATGCATGTAATTGTTGTATTTCAGATAACTAAGTATTTACTCATGGATAACTCATGCATGTCAATTCAGACAGAGACCCAGTTGAGATCAGATGGAGGGACAGTGTACTATGAGTTGCTAGGATATTCCTTGTGAATATTCCTTGCATGCAGAAGGCATATTATTCCTTCTTGGATTGCGTAGTTGGACCTAAGGTGACAGTAGGTATGATTTGGCCAATTCACACATGTTATGTAATTGGACCCCAATCAAAACTGCGCAAGGAAATAGGAGCTTGGAGGACTTGTGGAACCTATATATACAGGCCTAGATAGTCCATGAGCTACATCATGAGATTACAGAGAGAGCAGGATAGATTTTGAGCTGATTCTTTTTGTATGTTGTTGAGGATTTCCACTTGATTGATAATACAGAGATGGGGTTTTAGGCTGGTGCTTTTCCTGGATAAATTCTTTTGTGTTATGTGTTATTGATTCCTTCTTATCATAGCTATGTGTGCATGCTTGATGTTTCTCATGGTTGATTAGCTTCCGCAAAGTTTATGGTAAATGTAGATCTAGTATTATGCTTTAGTACATTGCATATATCAGTTTGATCGGCAGGTGAAATTTCTACATGATATCAGTGAGCTAGCTGATTTGTAGAGAAAATTTTACATGGTATCAGAGCAAAGGTGATCAAGGAAGAACAGTATACAATAAGGAATTCAAAGTTTATTATTTGGGATATAGATCTCAAGTTCTTATCACATCTATTTCATTGATGGCGTTCTATGGTTTGAGGCTTGAGTATTTCCTTGATGGCAGCTCAAACTATATAGCTTGGAAGGATCGTGTGGAGGCAGTATTAGAAGATAATAGCCTTAAGGACTTCATTGATCAAGAAGTCCCTAAGCATACTGATGCTACTGAACTGGCGGAATGGAAGAAGTGTGTGGCTAGAGCTAGGAGAATCATCCTAGAGCGAGTTCGAGATCACATAGTCTCGAGCCTCCATGGGAAGGAGACTCCATTTTCAATGTGGAAAACATTGAAAGATATTTATCAGAATAGCAGTGATAAGAGGAATCTGGCACTGAAGGACAAACTTCGAAAGATTAAGTGCAAAAAGGATGACACGATCTCTATGTATCTGAACAAGCTCACCTCATGCAGGGATGAGCTTGGAAGTGTAGGGTTCGAGACAGCTAATGATGACATGGCGAGTCTTGCACTCCTCGATCTTCCTAAGCGCTTGCATAGCTACCAAGACTCAGTTAATGGAAGAGAGAAACTGCCAAATTGGGAACAACTTTGGTCGGATTTGATGCAGGAGGAAATAAGAAGAAGCACTAGAGATGGTTCTTCATCCATGGACAATGAAGAAAATTGTGCCTTAGCGAGTAAGGTGAAGAAGGGGAAGGAGAAGGTTTCTCTTTCCGAGTCCAGTTCTTCCCATGGTGGGAAGAATTTTGACAAATCGAAAGTGTGATGCTTTCGTTGTCATGGGGTGGGCCATTTTGTTACAAATTGTCCACTGAGGAAATCAAAGAAGGGATCTAGGGAAGGATCTGAAGGTGAGGCACTTGCTTCACAGTTCGAGTTGGATTTCACACTCTTCGCATGCATGGTTTCATCCATGGTGGGAATTGGTTGGTTTCTTGACAGTGGAGCTTCTTTCCACATGACCAGCGACAAGAGTTTGTTCAGTACTTTGGAGGAGAAAGATCTCCAGATACTCATAGCGATGCATAATGATGAAAAGTATAGTGTCCCAGGTGTAGGCACAGTTATTTTTCAGAGGGAGCATGGAGCTCGCCTTACCTTGACCGATGTCAAGTATGTACCAGGACTGAAGAGAAACTTGGTGTCGATCACGATGTTGGAAGACAGAGGCTACGATGTAGTCTTCAGTAAGGGACAGGTTTTCCTTAGACACATCATCACTAGACAAGTGAAGCAGATCAGTTCACGGGTCAAGAACCTATATGCTCTTGAGGTTCAAGATGCATGCAAAGCCTTGAGCAGCAAGGCAACTAATGGAGACTTGGTGGTTGAAAGGGAGAGTATATTACCTCTCAACATGCAACGCCAGAAGAAGTCTCAGACAATTGTGGAGGAGCCACGATTGGTGCAGCAACTTCAGGAGGTTGTGGAGCAGCCACAACAGGGGAAGCTGAGAGGAGATCAAGTAGAGACATCTACTCATGCAGAGACCTCTAGTAGGGGGGAACTTCGAGCCAGGTGGGCAGAGGGATCACATGCAGCCATACCTCCAGCTAGGAGGTTGGGTGATGTGGAGTGATCTTCCCAAGGAGAAGTGGCAAGATCCTTGAGGTACTCAACCTCTTTGATTCGACTTTGCTACGTGAGCCCCGCTAAGGAGTAGCAGAACTAACTAACTGGGTAGAGACAGATGCAGATGGAGCGGCAGTGAGAGCTACAGTGAAGGGAATCCCAGGACAGCGTAGAGCTAGCAGGCTGCAGCAATGCGAGAGGCACAAGTGTGTTGCACAGTGCAGGGTAGCACAGAGAAGTGTGCAACGGTGCGAGATGCATGGAGATGTTGTAGTAGCGCAGAGGTAAGAGAGGGAGCACTTGTCAGCAGCAGGTAGAGCTTCAGCATCAGAGTATGTCTCTAGCCCAACAGAGATGTCAGTTGGGAGTTTTTTTTGTTCCGAGAGTTGCTGGAGCAACCACACTTGGTAGAAGTGTTGCATGTAGAACATTCTGAAGGTATAGGATCGAGTTCGAGAGGAAGCCTTTCTTGTTGAGAGGGAGTGTTGAAAATGGCAACAAGAAATTGCTAAAAATAGAAGTGCTAAAAATAGCACTGCTAAAAATAGCAGTTTGGTTATCAGTGTTGGATTGGGCAACAGGGAATGAAAAATGGAAGTGCTAAAAATAGAAGTTCTATTCTTAGCAGTTTAGTGTGGATTCCTATTTTAGTCAATACTTGGACTAGAAATAGGAAGTAAAATTTGAATTTGATATTAACAACAGTTTGTAAATTAATTAATTAATTCAGTTTGAGTTAATTAGTTAAGCAATTATGAACTTGAAGTCTATGTGAGGACATGCAATAGTTTCTCCTTTGATTGAGGGATTTAACCATCAGTTAAAGGATGAGGATGAGTTGTAATTATGAGTTGTAATTAGTTGGCTTAGTTAACTGAATCCAGTCTAGTTAAATTAATTTAACAGTTTGTTAAATTAATGAGAGTTCAGTTAGTTAATGCTTGCACGCATGTAACTATTGTATTTCAGATAACTGAGTATTACTCATGGATAACTCATGCCTTTCAGTTCAGACGAAAACCCAGTTGAGATCAGATGGAGGGACAGTGTACTATCAGTTGCTAGGATATTCCTTGTGAATATTCCTTGCATGTAGAAGGAATATTATTCCTTCTTGGATTGCGTAGTTGGACCTGAGGTGACAACAAGTATGATTTGGCCAATTCACACATGTTATGTAATTGGACCCCAATCAAAACTGCGCAAGGAAATAGGAGCTTGGAGGACTTGTGGAGCCTATATCTACAGGCCTAGGCAATCCATGAGCTACTTCATCAGAGTACAGAGAGAGCAGGATATCTTTTGAGCTGATTCTTTTTGTATGTTGTTGAGGATTTCCACTTGATTGATAATACAGAGATGGGGTTTTAGGTTAGTGCTTTTCCCAGGTAAATTCTTCTGTGTTATGTGTGATTGATTCCTTCTTATCAGTTATATGTGTTCATGCTTGATGTTGCTCATGGTTGATTAGCTTCCGCAAAGTTTATGGTAGATGTAGATTTAGTATTATGCTTTAGTACATTGCATATATCAGTTTGATCTACGGGTGAAATTTCTACATGATTTCAGTGAGCTAGCTGATTTGTAGAGAATATTCTACATGGTATCAGAGCAAAGGTGATCAAGGAAGAACAGTATACAAGAAGGAATTCGAAGTTTATTATTTGAGATATAGATCTCAAGTTCTTATCACATCTATTTCATTCATGGCGTTCTATGGTTTGAGGCTTGAGTATGCCCGTGATGGCAACTCAAACTATATAGCTTGGAAGGATTGCATGGAGGCAGTATTGGAAGATAATGGCCTTAAGGACTTCATTGATCAAGAAGTCCCTAAGCCTACTAATGCTACTCAACTGGCGGAATGGAAGAAGTGTGTGGCTAGAGCTAGGAGAATCATCCTAGAGCGAGTTCGAGATCACATAGTCTCGAGCCTCCATGGGAAAGAAACACCATTTTCGATGTGGAAAACATTGAAAGATCTTTATCAGAATAGCAGCGATCAGAGGAAGCTGGAACTGCAGTACAAACTTTAAAAGATCAAGTGTGAAAAGGATGACACGATCTCTATGTATCTGAACAAGCTCACCTCATGCAGGGATGAGCTTGGAAGTGTAGGGATCATGATAGTTGATGATGACATGGTGAGTCTTGCACTCCTCGGTCTTCCTAAGAGTTGGCATAGCTACCAAGACTCGGTTAATGGAAGAGAGAAACTACCAGATTAGGAACGACTTTGGTCAGATTTGATGAAGGAGGAGATAAGACGAAGCACCAGAGATGGTTTTTCATCCATGGACAATGAAGAAAACTGTGCTTTAGCGTGTAAGGCAAAGAAGGGGAAGGAGAAGGTTTCTCTTTCCGAGTCTAGTTCTTCCCATGGTGGGAATAAGTTTGACAAATCGAAAGTGTGATGCTTTCGTTGTCATGAGGTGGGCCATTTTGTCACAAATTGTCCATTGAGTTAACTAAGTCAATTTCAGTTAGATTAATTTAACAGTTTGTTAAATTAATGAGAGTTCTGTTAGTTAATGCTTGCATGCATGTAACTATTGTATTTCAGATAATTGAGTATTTACTCATGGATAACTCATGCATGTCAGTTCAGACAGAGACCCAGTTGAGATCAGATGGAGGGACAGTGTACTATAAGTTGCTAGGATATTCCTTGTGAATATTCCTTGCATGCAGAAGGCATATTATTCCTTCTTGGATTGCGTAGTTGGACCTGAGGTGACAGCATGTATGATTTGGCCAATTCACACATGTTATGTAATTGGACCCCAATCAAAACTGCGCAAGGAAATAGGAGCTTGGAGGACTTGTGGAGCCTATATATACAAGCCTATATAGTCCATGAGCTACATCATCTGAGTATAGAGAGAGCGGGATAGCTTTTGAGCTGATTCTTTTTGTATGTTGTTAAGGATTTCCACTTGATTGATAATACAGAGATGGGGTTTTAGGCTGGTGCTTTTCCCAGATAAATTCTTCTGTGGTATGTGTGATTGATTCCTTCTTATCAGTTATATGTGTTCATGCTTGATGTTTCTCATGGTTGATTAGCTTCCGCAAAGTTTATGGTCGATGTAGATCTAGTATTATGCTTTAGTACATTGAATATATCAGTTTGATCTGCAGGTGAAATTTCTACATGATATTAATGAGCTAGATGATTTGTACAGAAAATTCTACAATTATAACTTATTGTTAAAATTTTTGTATGGTTTTAAAACAAGCATTGATAATAGTTGTGAGCTATTTTTGTCATCTCATTGTCTATTTTCCACTAAAATTTTATTATGTGCACGTTTGATGATGTTACAAAACATGTGGTTTACTCTTCTATTGGGGGTAATGGCTAGTATTATATTGGACCACCCATTCTTTCCAAACCACCAAAGAAATGCTCTATGATTATCTATGTGAAACATATCCTTTTTCACCTTATTCATGTTTATTGTAATGTGTGAAATATCATCTAGGGATAGAATGCACGATGAATCCCTCTCTCAA
Organism: Pinus tabuliformis; assembly: GCA_031772625.1. Taxonomy (NCBI): domain Eukaryota; kingdom Viridiplantae; phylum Streptophyta; class Pinopsida; order Pinales; family Pinaceae; genus Pinus; species Pinus tabuliformis. Next base: position 878,467,607 of record CM062820.1, on the reverse strand, counting down.
GGAAAACTCCTAACATGTTCCTTGGCCTAATCTTCATTTATGGACAATCTTCCCACCACACACTTTTTTGGTGCCTTCTTGATAACAGCAGAAGTTGATTTCATGATAGGTTTTTTGTCTCTATTTCTTAGTGATTCTTCCTCAATTACTACTTCATTGCTTATGGTGGTCAAGTATTGATCCACATTCTTAATTTGATTGTGTTTAAGGGTCATAAAAACATTACATGGTTGTGGATCCACATAGATGGGAACTTTTACCTTTTCACTGGTTGCATGTTTATCTATACTAGATGATATATTAATATGATAATGGGGATTACTCCACCTTTTTTGTAGAATTGCTACAACAAGTTTCTTCAAAGTTATAACAATGTTAATAGATTTGAGGAGGTAGACTAATAGACAGTGACAACCCATATATCTGCTAGGATTAAGGTTGGAGTAAACATTCCCCCATAATGAGGAGTCATATAACTCCTCTTCATGTAACTCATCCCCAACATTTTTTTACTAGAAGCATCTTCAACCATGTCATAAGACTCCCCTAAGAATCATGAAGTTTAAGAACCTTCTTCAACTCCTACAATTTTTTTTATATTTCCATGATGTCATGGTTAAAACTTGCTTCTACACAATTACTTTTATGGTTAAGGCTTTTTATGCTTACTTTTGAGGACATAATGATAGGCCTATGCTTTAATAATAATAAAATATTAAGTAATTTTTTCTTTGATTGAGTTGCTAAAAAAAGTTATTATTAGTGTAATAATAAAAAAAATTATTGAGTCGTTAAAAAAATCTTTACTAGGTTCATAAAAAAAATTACGTAATTGGTAATACCATGGGATGAGAAATCCATGAGTTGGAGCTAATACCATTTGGAGGCAAACAATTATAATATATGTATGTACGTATAATTTTTCAAATATAACATTTACAATGGCCGTGGAAATATTATAGTTTATATTTAATATTGGGACATAGACGTAAGCCATCGTGTAAGTATGTTTATATGTTTGTGTGGGAGATTACAATAATTATTATAAAATCATAATTGATTTATAACAAAATTACCACCAATGCATTTTTCAAAATACAGTAATCATGGACTCCCACCTGCAACAAAACCACAAATTCAAGTTTCAGAAGTCTATTTTAGAACATCATTCAATTATGTGCTTTGCTGATCTAAAATGGATCCAAACCCAATGAAATCATTGTAAGCCTCAATATCTAATAAAATTTGAGAACTAAGGAAGTTTAGTAATTATGTAAAAGACAATGCAAATTAAAGTAGAATAAGAAAAAGAAGAATAAAACAATAAATTAATTAGAAATTAAAAAAATAGAATAAGAGTGGACAAGAAAGAGGGGAATGGTGACTGAAAGATTGGTACATTGGCTTTCCCATTACCTTAGCTCTCCTATATCTCCTTATAATCAAAATCTCATAAGGTGGATACTTTTCTTGGCCAAGAGAGGAGGATGGATAGGAGCAATGAACTACATTGTAACTAGAGGTTTCCAAATAGATTGAGAAACCATTGAATTTGGGTTTTCATGTTTAGGATTTTAGGGTAAATGATGCCTTTATATGTTATTGTTTTTTTGTCAACTTGTTGATAGATCTTGCTGTGGTATAAATGATTGCTAGTGAATGGTGGGCGTACAAGTCAGAGAAATATGTAATCAAACTTGTAGATTTACTATTTTATCAGTTTTGTTTATCTAATAAAATAAGTCTATTGTTGCCACCATGGGATGCAATTCCAAGTCTAAAGACCAAAGGCTACTACCTCAAAAGGCTACTACCTCAAGACTGTTGCACCTCTATAAGAGGTTTTTAAATTTGCTTATTTGAGGTTTGGTGGATTGTTGGGAATTTTAAGGCACTTTCATGCATTATTGTATTTACTTAGTTTGTACTCCTATGCTCTAAGCATTACTCTTACCTATTGGCTGAATTTCAGGTTAACCTAAGTTGTCCAAGAGGTTGTACACATACTATGGGCCATTTACAATCCCTGCAAGTAGAATAGAGACTATATATTGTCATACAAGTTGCACATAGTTGTGAGAGGTTGTTGTAGGGTCTTCTTAGGCTTATATAAGTAATTATACCTAATAAATAAATATGAGTAACAAAAGAAAATTTTATGAAATAAACTGAATGCTTGGTTGGAGCAGGTACAACTGCTCCAACTACATCCTTTATGTATAAATACACATTCATACTAATAGAAACTTCATTCGAATGCATTTCCAGACTGGATTTTTTGTTTAATGTGTATGTTCTTGATGTTCTCACGATGTAGTATGTTCTAGCTGCATGAAGGCTCTAACTTCAACAGTAGTTCTGTTTTTGTTTCTACTGAGTTCAGGAGTGCAGGAAGACAGTGTAAACTTGCAAGAAAACAAAACATGAATGAACCTGCACAAAGAAGAACAAAGAGAAGACAGTGTGAACTTGCAAGAAAATATTTGTTTGACAAGATGCTCCTTGAAAAAGGAAAATTGCCCGTGCATGTTAAGGCCCATGGCAGATAAAACAAAGTCTGCAAAAAAAAATTTAAGAAGATGACAATGGAAGTGAGAAAGCCCCTTCGACTTTGGATACGTATATTGTGTATCAGCGGAAGGGAAGTGATATCAATAAAATTCACAACCAGTAAGTCGTAGAGAATTAACTATAAATGAAGTTGCGCGTCAATGAAATGACTCTACGTATGTCTTTGATGTTCATAATAAAATAAATGTGAAGATTGTTCATGTCAAAAACCTACAAATCTAAAGGAATGTTTTTGAATGTTGTAAAGGAATAATGATGTTGTTGTTGTTGTTACCGACCAGTATAGAGCACATGGGAGACACATTGATTGGACCTCACAGATGCCTAAATGAATGAGCCAACTTGGGATAAGAGATTATGTAAATACACTAGTGATATTATCGACAAACTAGTGAGCCACCTTTGACTCGACCTGTTGCAGACTCAACTCATACTTCCATGGAAATCGAACCAACTACCAGTCGACATAGGCGAATCATCTTATAATCAACTGATAAAAGTCGACTATGTAAATTTTTAAATTTGTTGAGTCCACTTATTAAGGGGAATGCCCTTCTACACAAACCTGGCAGAAGTCGACTTATCACGGGGAATGACCTTTGGCACATATCTAGCAGAAGTCGATTTATCCTAGTCAACGAGTCAAATGAAGATCTGACTGCCAGTCAGCCAACACTTGGCTTCTCCACATCCACATTTTATAATGAGTATCGATCGATGTATATGTGGTGTGATTTTTACACGGTGGTCCCTTTTTCAGAAGAAAAAAAACCAGATAGATTATATTAAGAGAATATAATGAAACTTTGATACAGCAGTCAAATATTCCATATTGCCTGGAGACAACCACGGCAGAACAGAAAAAAACCGAGAATGGAAAATATACAGATATACAGATATAGATTGACTATGCGGAGAAAGTCCCGTGCCAGCATGAGGCAAAATGAGATCATTGGTCCTAATGAGAAAGGAAACAGAAATAGCGAGAGCACCATAAGCATATCGACCCAGCGAAGACCGCGGCTGGAAAAGTATACAAAAAAGTCAACATCAGAACCTGTAGGAGAGAGATCCCTACACATCAGGAGCGATAGAGAAATCAGATATCCGCAGCAAGATGGATACAAGAGGAGTTCTGAGATCTTGGAAAATACAATCATTTCTCCACTTCCATAAGAGCCAGATAACCGAAACAAACATGGAGCGAAGAGAAATGCTTTGCTCACTCCACCACCTGTAGCCCTCCTGTACAGAAGCAAAAACGCGGTAAGGGAAACAAAAGGATAAAGACAATTCATACCAGATTTGCAGAGTGTGGTCACATTGAAAAAACATGTGAACATTAGTCTCGTGATCCGAGAGGCACATAGAACAACGACCAGGACCATTCCACCCCTTCTTTTGAAGAACCTCCCAAGAGAGGTTCCTGTTGGAGAAGACCAACCATGAAAAAAGAGTAATTTTGAGCGGGCATGTCACTTCCCATAGTGGCATCGGAAACATTGAAGTTGTGGCAGCAGGGAGACCATCTATCATTGCAATGTAAATGTCCTTGACCCGGATCGGCTGTGTTGATTTCGATATGGACCATACCAGTTTATCTTTATTACCCGAACGCTGAACTTTGCTTGATAGGTTCTGGATCACCAAGGCCCATATTGGTCTCATGTGAGGGGGCAACGATAAGTCCTCATCGTCCATCCAAACAGGAGATGAGAATGTCCATTGTTTTATCAACCTATCCCACGTGAATATGCCTTTTGATTGGAGGAAGGGTATAAGACATCTTGGGATCATCAATTCCAGACCATTGACAATTGGATCAATACCAATATAAATGCAGGATCCCGAATAAAAGCTCCATCGAAGGTTCTCAAGAAAGAAAGGCAGAATTTTCCTGTAACTGATCCATATAGCAGAACCTGTTTTAATACCAATGGAAGATCTATGATACCAGTACTCCAGGCTGCGTCCTTTTAGGTATCGATTTTGGATAATCTTGCTCCAAGGACCGGAACCAAAAATACCCCTGTAGAGCGATTTACAAAGTAATGCCTTTCCAAAAATTTTCATGTTGATGAGTCCCCAGCCTCCGTTTTTCTTCGGCCTGGATATGGATTCCATTTTTACCAGGTTAATCTTTGACTGGTAAGATTTTCCTCCCCACAAGAAGTTACCCGCTATGGAACACATTTTTTTAACAATGGAGGCCGGAAGTCATGATTAACATCAGGTTCGAATCATGTGGCATCTCCAAACCCAAATCCACCCTATGGCATTGCTGGCACAAATACCCATGGAATCATGCTTCAATTTTCATTGGATTTTTCCCATCCATAACAACTTACAAGAGTTGAATTGACTAAGAAAATGTTCCAGCTGTTGGTCAATTAATGGTGTTCCAACTGTTAGCCAAACGTTCCGACTAATGGTGAAAGATATTTATTGTTCGGTATACATGTTGGTCTTTGTTGATGACATTGATTTAATCTACACAATGACTATGCGTTCTTAGACACGTGATTCTCTTGTTTGTTTCTCAAGTTTTCAATGAAAAAGTGTGCTTCATATATACCATGAAGGAATACTAGGCAAAATCAAATTTTAAAATAAACCCAAGGCAATGCATTGGCCGGAGTTATGCATAAAACATTAGTAGACTTTTTTTATAAGTAGGACTTCGGCGTAAATCACATAAAGAGAGACATTAAATTAATAAAATAATTAAATTAATAAAATAATTTTGACCCCGGTCCTAGAGTCAAACTAGCCGTTGGTCAAGTTAGCCGTTGGAGGCTCTGCTCAAACTATTTAACTTGCTAAGCTGGATCTGTTTCTTCAACTTGTCCTGACGATGAACCACACTAGTTGGTTCGAAACGCGTCGACAAATGTCTCTCTTTATGTGATTTACGCCGAAGTCCTACTTATAAATATTATGGATCACAGAAGCCTCAATTCAACAATTAGTAGACTTGATAAGATTGATTGATGTTTTCTACTCTTATTACAATGTATGATCCTCTTGATGCATTATATTCTAATAGATCTGTTGATTTATAATTAATGAGTAAAATAATATGTAATAAGTATGTATAGAATTTTTTTTAATGAAGGATAGTTGAGTTGAGTTGAGTTGTAGTTATGTTGTGGACTAAGTTTTTTAGTTAGTCATTGGAGTTATGAGTTAGGGGAGCTTGAAACATGATCCTCGTTCAAGGTAGGTGATCTTCTCCACCTTTGTAACTGAAATCAATCTCTATTTGATGAGATCAACCTCTTGTTGGCATTCGTCGATATCAAATTGATGACTATTGTAAAAAATCTCAACGCTAGTAAAAATTAGTCTATCATTTATACAATGTACTTGATAATGTAGCAGGACATAAATATTATTTAACATCCATAGAAAGAAAGTCAGCAAAAGACAAGGATAGCAGAGCATCTATTAGAACTATGAAGAAAATTGAATGAGCAACATTTTGCAGCATACAAAATTTTGTATAGTATCAAAGCAGCAAAAATTGTTGACAGAGCATTTGAGATAAGGAAAAACAATTATTGTAGCAAGTGAGGAATGAAAGAATGTAACCAAGAACAAGACCATATATGTTGAACATACACATAAAGCGTTGAAATCACAAGATGACGACAAAAGAACAGTTGAGTTGATTGTATCCACCCAATATGAAAGTTGCACAATGTTTCTTGGGTTGTGATAGTGGTAAGAAATAGGTGGGTTAATGTTGAAAACTTCACTAATTCTATGTACGAATGAAGAACTCCCTGGAGTGACAGTAACGCGTTGGTCTCATCTATAGAGAGGTAAAGAGAGGCCCTCATATTGGAGAGGATCTGCCTAATGGTTTTTGGTTGGAGTAGCAATCCATATGGTAGAGAGTATATAGAGAATGTGAAGAGATGAGGCTTGCAATAAGTGGTCACCAAACAAGTATAAGTCCCAGTAAGCCTTGTATATGTGCATCTCCCTATCCATATTGTGATTGTTGTGACTAAGTTACTTATGGATACCAGCGTGCATGGTTGATGTACAGTAAGGATACTTCTACAAGAAGTAGAGGTCCAAGACATTGTTGCATCCTTGCTCAAGATGAGCAAGGCATTGAGGGTGGGGGAGATGTTGTAGGGGCCTCTTAGGCCTATGTAAGTCATCATACATATTATGTAAATGTGAGTAACAAAGGGTAAATGTATAAGGTTGATCCGAATGGATCCAGAAATAGAAGTGGCCTTGAAAATAGCTCAAAAATAAAAGTCATCGTATGGAAGTGAAACTAAGACCAGATCATAGTTCTTGTCGCCCTGATTCCAACGATGCAAACAATGTTTGAACCCAAGTTCGTATGCTTAAATTATAATTTTTCAAAGTTATGGTCAAAATTGGTCAAGTGGCAGTCACTAACGAGGCAACAATTTGGCGAAGGGATGGCACACGAAAAAGGACAGTCGAAAAGGCAAATTTGTTGCCTCCTTAGTTTTTCTAATAACCCTTAATTTTTGGCGGAAAATTTTCAACTATGTGGTTATATATATATATATATATATATATATATATATTGGGGTGGTGGGCCACCAACCCCACCACCCCTCCCAATGATTGTATTGAATATATATTAAATAACTGTGGTGGGTGCGCCACCCTCGGCGAACTCGCCCAACCCACCAAAACGGCTACATATTATTGTATCAAAGTGGAACCGACAAGGCTTGAACCCGTCTGGCTCGGTGAGTTGGCTTGCCACCCAAGCAGTTCCAAAAACACATGCCAAATTCAAACCAAATTTAACTGCCCAACCATTCGAAGGTCTATGTCGAGCACTAAAAAATCGTTCCACTCCAAATATGTGTGTGACGGGTTTCGAACCTAGCCCACTCCCAATGAGCCAATGACTCATTTTTTGACAAATCCGCCCAAGCACTAATATTTAAATGCGTAATCATTTTCCATCGAAGACCGTCAGACCAACAGAACTAGGAGCAGTCATAGGAGCAAAACCATGAGCAAGAGATCTCCTGAGATGTTGAAAAGATTCCCTTAGAGGGTCAAGGGTGCCAATGTCAGAATTTGACAAGTTTATAGTCAATTTCGCACATTTTTGCACCATGAATCCAAATGTTCAATCCGTTTCTCTAGTCGAGGTCTCCATTTTCAGTCCATCATCCTAATTGGAGGTATAAGGGTCATTTTTGTAAAGTTCCTTGTAATTCATTTATTTTTTGCCACTTAATGAAAGAAGGTATCCCCGCTTTGAGCATGGCCTGGAAACTTAGCCCAGATTGGGTGAATTTCGTAATCAAATCGTTTGTGTGCCTTTGATCTCATGGTTGCCTTATTATTTCCGCTTCTTTTTCATGTGTTAAGTTACTTGGTTAATATGCTCTTTTATATGCAATTTTGTATGCATCCTTTAAGTTAAAAGATTTGGATCAGAGGTAAAGTGAATAATTGGTTAGAGCGGGTACAATCACTCCTACCACATCCCTTATGTATAAATACACATTAAGGCTAACATAAACTTGATTGGAATTCCTTCCCAAACTCTATTCTTCTTTGTATACAATGTGTATGTTCTTGATGTTCTCATGATGTAGTCCATTCTGGCTTCATGAAGGCTTTGCCTTCAACAAAGGCCATATAGAAATGTTTTGTATTAATTAATGCACTTTGTATGTTGAATTATTTATCTATCTATATGCATCATGTTGTGTTGAGTATTATAGTCGACTTTTCCATATGTTGATGGCATTTAGGTAAATGGTGTGTTCTTGTTTATTTTGGGCGAGCACATGCTCCATGTAAGTCAATCAATTTCGTTGAATTAAATGAGTGCAAATCTATTACACCTTGTTACTACTTTTGTTATCCACTATGGATGGTGTGTAGAAGCAATGCATTGAGATTATGGATGTGCCCAAGAGACGAGTGCTTATTCTTTGGTGATGAGTCAGTTTTGACGATGATGTGTATTATTGGTCATATGTCAATCTTGTGAGACAATTTTAAGGTTGTAAGGACATCCATAGGTGCACATGGTTTATTTTAGTCTAATCGTATGGTTTAGAAATATACTCTAAGAGATTATGTAGGGCCCTAATTATCTAATGTTGCTAATCAATTGTAAAGCATCACTTATCGAGGGTTGATGTGCCTTAGCATATTTAATCTTAGATTTTACTTGTCTACAAAAGTGGACTTGAGAAATAGTTAAGTTCTCATAATAGAATGATTGTTTACTAAAAAAAACATAAAAAAATAAACATTAACCTAACATAATTGAAAATAGATTTATGCTTGATTCGAGAGTTAAGAATGTGCATTCAAACCAATACATTATTATTTTAAAAACACTTAAGAAATTATATTTCATTAACAATGTTTTATAACCTAAAAAAACACCTTTGAATTAATAAATCAACACACTATAAACCACTAAAATCCATGTCATATCACAAGTTTTAATTTACTGTACTTGTTAAAGAGACTAACCCATAATAATTATCATGTAATAACAAAAGTATAAATGCTACACTCCCAAAAAAAAAATCTTCCCCACTTATCAAACCTATCTTGTAAATACAAGGATTAACCATGCTTAACATTACTAAGTTTTTAAGACAAAATAGGACCCATTTCAATAATGCTATAGAGCACGTGTAAATGATAGAGAGGTGAGTCATTGTCATGATAGCATATCCACCATAATAAAGACAAATGCAACAATTATAAGACCACCCTTTGAGATGTATGACATCAATATGTACGTGATAGATGCTTTGAGATGAGTTGCAACAGAGAGACCTTGTGGTCAACAAGCTGGTGAGGCTGTCAATTACCTAATCCAAAAAAAATGTGACAAATGGCCACTCACCATCTCTAATAAATTCATAGAGTTATAATACACTCAATATTATGATTCCATGTCTTTGAATGGACTTTCATATTGCCTTCAAATCTATTTAATTCTTGGGTTTCCTTCGATTGAGACTATAGGAACCGTCTTGGCTGATAGTTTGCTTTCAGATAATACTTCCACTGAAAAGGAAAATCCCAATTGAACAAATAAACTCACAACCACAACATAATAAGGCTAATGGATATCCAAAAGAAGTTGCCTAAGGCCACCCATCCTCGATAACGCAGTAGTGTTTGACCACTCAATTTGGATAGATGTAATTGGTGTAAGACTATCCATTTTAAAAAATATTCTTTGTTATCATATTTGTTTTTGGGAGGATATAACGTATTCTGTTTTTCATTAACTTGTTATTAGTTTTTTTTATTAAAAAATTTTAAAATCTATTCAAAGTTTAACTTTATGAAATTATTTTTATTATTTTTAAATAAAATTTATTTATATTTATCTCAAATATGATTGGTTGAAATTCCTCCCTTCTTATTGTGTAATGATTGCAAGAATTGACTTTTGTATACTCTATCATTAATTACTATATACCATGTCACTAATTATTATGTACAACAAATATAAATAATTTGAAAATTAACATTATATATTAATTACTATTTACCATAAACACAAATGGTTTATAATTAAATTAAAATATTCTATTTTCTCATTGGTGTAAAGTATTGAATAGACAATTTTTATAGGTTTTATATTTTAGTTATCACACCAAAAAAATAATTTAAAAAACATAAATTCGAAAAAAAAATAGAAAAATAAAAAATAAAATAAAATAAAAAAATAAAATAAAATAAAATTATATCAAGTTGTACTTTAATAACATGACATGTGTATTATAATTATTAAAGTATACCCTCCATTATTTAAAAAATAATTTTTTATGTACTTGTTTTTTTTATTTAATATTATTTTAGTATTATTTTATTTTAATATTAATAATAATAAAATAAAAATAATAAAACCCTTGCACGGATCCGCAAGGCTATGGTAAATACCCTCGATCAATTCACACACGACTTATTGTACGATAGCTCACATTACCAAACACAATTGTATTACTTAATATTATTAATAGTTGTTAAAAGAACTTGGATAGATTGTTTTAATAAAACCATAAAAATAATTTAAAATAATGCACAGTTTCCAAAAACCAAAGGGAATCTTGGTAGATTTTTTTTTGAATTGTTTTTAGTAACAACAGAACAAAAGAACATAAATTTTTATCTTTTACTTGATATAATATTTTCATTATTCTTACATAAAAAATTGTCAAACTTAATATAACCAATTTCTAATAATGTTTTAAATTTTTCATTATTTTTTCAAGTTAATTTCTTTGGTGTTGAGATGAATATTGATAATTTAATAATACAAATTTAAATAATGTAATTTCATATAAAATAAATTTGATTTTAATGATAAGTATAAGTTAAATAATAATAGAAATATACAATTTTGTATGTGAATTAGGGGTGGATTTATATCTTTATATCTGCTTACAGTTTTAATATATACAATTCTATATGTGAATTAGGGATGGATTTATATTTTTATATCTGCTTATAGTTTATCTTAGTTAAGCAAAATAAACCTAGTATAAATTTTTTAAAATATTTATTATTTTAACATAATTTTAATATAAAAGTTTATTATAGTTATAAATAAATATTTTTGAATTAAATAGGTATAAAAGTATTTTTCAATTTAGAAACTTCACAACTTTGGTATAAAAATGACATCATTTGTTAAAGGTAGGAGTTATTTAGAAATTTATAAAAAATGTGGCTACACTATGTTTATTTCAACTTAAAAATAAATTTAAATTGGCTTTCTAAATATACCATGTTGCTTATAATCTTTCTATATTTCCTCAATTCTCTAAATTGATAAGTGATGCATACCAAGGCTTGACTAAAAAACAGAACAAATAAACACTCAACAACAAATTTACAATTTTAATCATTTTTTAACCAAAGTTTAAATAAAATTAATTAAAAAAGTATGTGGAAAAAACCAAAATTTAAATTTAAATTATATTTTCAACTCTTTTTTTAAATGAAATTATTTCAAATTCAATACAACAAAAAAATAACAACAATTAAAATTTATAATATATATCTGTATAATCCAATAAAAATAACAATTTATTTTTTAGTTGTCAAGATTTATTTAAAAACATTATTTATTTATGAGTGGAGATTTGCATAGTTATTCATATTGTCAAAATATTTCTACACAATTCATATCCGAAAGATTCTGACAATTTTATTTTTAATGGCTTCATGCAAAAAAGTGAATCAAATGAATTTGGTTTTCTTTCCTATTTTTTCACTTATTTACTTTAATTTAGCTATATCTAAACTAAGCCACACGGATGCTAGCTATGCCGCCTTCTCTTCTATCTCGGCAATAAAACCTAGAGATATCTTTGGAATGATCTATCTCCATAGATCAAAACTTCATAAATTAATTCTTACAGTTATGGGGGGAAATAAATTGAATATAATTAAAAATTAAAAATAATTATGCCACGTTTTCATATAGGTCATTTTCTCAATGAATGTTTTCCTTGTTATAATAAATAATTATTTTAATATTATAAGAAAAACAATTTTATTATTTTATATTAACTTTACAATGACCGCAACTTCAATTCTCTTGAATCATACCCCCATGTCTTTTGATTGAGCACCACTTAATCCAACATCAACATAGTCTCTTCCTTTACTTCATTTATATCCATGAAAGCTTTCCCAACAACATTTTCATTCTCCAATATAAGATCATGGTTAACAAGTATTGGTTTTTCTTGTCATGGGTGTGTCCCGTGTTAGACACTCAGTCTCGTATATCCTCCAGCACCCCTAATTCCAACAAACATTCCCATTACACCACGACATCAACTTCAAATTCTTGTAGTTCTTCTTGAACCATATTTGGAATTTGATCTCTTAACAAATGAGTTGAAGTTTTTGTTTGCATTCTAGCTCAAGAGCCACCAAACACTCCCCAACTTCCACGTCCTTGATGACAAGAAGCTCGCTTCCATACCATGGTTGTGAGTGAAGGATCCTAGACTGGATACCTCCACAATAGGGGAGACTGCAAATCTTCAAGCTTAAGAAATGGCCAGAAGTGGAAGGATTTAGTATATTTGGTATTCTCGACAAGCATGTTGGAGTAAGAATGGAAATAAATTCAGCATGGGAAATCACAACTCAAGCTACCAATCAATAAAAGAATTTAAGGCCACGATTAGACGCAGAATGTGGGAAATGATTGCCCCATACGAGGCCATCTCTTGAAATGATGGGCACGAATTTAAAGTCATGTCCAATTTCACTATGGAGCTCATGAGGATTTGCTTTTAATTTTATGAATGTTTATTCTCTTTACACTGAGTCAAGACAAAGAGATATTTTCAAATTTTGGGTTAATGATATTATAATATCTTAGTTTCTCCTTTCCCTCTAACTCTTTATCACCTCATAATTTCTCCTTAAATCTTGATGTAATAATATTTTTAATATTATCATTATTTTGCAAAATCATCTTCTCTTTTATCCCCTGATGGTCTAACCAAGATTGGGCATCCCTATTCCATCCCCACTTGAGTTGAATGTGGTGGTCTTGGTAGTGTTATTAGCAATATAAGGAGATTTCTATTTCATGTTGTTTAACTTCTTCTTATACATAAGATACCTAGTCATAGTCATGATTTCAATGGAAGAAACGTTTGCCTCAATGAGGAGAATAGGATAGGATCTCACTCTCTTATGAAATATTTTATTTAATACGGACTACATTTTTTTTGTTATTAATATAATTTTAAAATGTTATGTGTCAACTCTATGTTGAACATGGAAGGAAATACACATCTTTCATAAAAGTTATAATATTTTTACACGATTATTTTTTATGAAAATTTGGTAATTTATTTTCAATGATTAAATATTTTAAGCTTTTTATAAATTATTTGTAACAACCCCTAGTTGATTTTCCATGTAAATAAAATAAGGCCAAGATCATGGGACTTGTATTCCAAGTTGAATGGTGGGAAAACATTACAGTGGGCATCACTTGTGGTTTATTAATGGTTATGAAAATTGGCTAAAGCATTGGCAAAGTCAAAGAAACAATAAATGACATTTAATTATGAAAAATAAAGGAAAATAGGAGAAAAAGAAGGTGAAGAGACACGAATTTGCATGCAAGAGAAAGTGGAGGAAAATGAAGAAAAAGGAGACATCAATAATAAAAGGGCATCAGAGAAACAATTGGTGGTTTTTGTCTATTCTAGCTTTTGACGGTTTAGATCTTAACTCTTGTTCATTCTCTCATACTCTTGCACACTTAGAGAATACTTGGAGAATTCTTATAGAATTCTATCAAACACTTGGATTGGAGAACGAAATAAAAGGAAAGAAAGGGGGGCAAGGAGACATTTGGATTGATAGCTACAACAGGATTACTTTGCAGGTAACAGGTTGCGTGTGAGATTTCCTTGCTAGTTGTTGGATGCATAGTATATGCATGTGGTTACTTGGTTATGTGTTGTCATTAGCATGGATATTTTCCTAGATTGAAAATGACTTTAGCCTTTCCTTGCCATTTCCTTGATAGTCATGGTGTAGTGGGTTCAACATTTGGTTTTTCTAATTGGCTCTCAGGTTTCCTATGGTTGTGGGTCGGAACAAATTCTTTAAAGCCCAGAAATAGCTTGGGTTCCATAGAGGTTGTGGGTTGAGTTACTAGTCCCTAGAGCGTATGGTTTGGGACAAATTCTCTAGAGCCCTGAAATATCTCAAGTTCCCTAGAGTTTGTGGGTTGAGTTACTAGTTCTTGGAGCCCTTAACAGCTTGGGTAGAGACCAATCTGGTTGATGTTAGTGATTTATGGACCATATAGGTGAGATCATTGTGCTTGAGGGTTGAGGTGATTTGGCCTCTGGAAGCCATGGTTGGTTTTATTTTGGTTTAACCCTTATGATCCCACATTCATGCTTGGAATATGACACTGGGGTGATAGCCTAAAAAAAAGATTGTGGTTCATCCAATCTATAGTCGGGTGGTACATGAAAGTCCCTCACTTGGTTGGCATTTTCATATGTTAATATGAGCTATTTTCCTATTGTGAACTGAGCACTTGTATTGGTTATTATGGTGATCTTACGGCTGATTTTCCATAGTTTCTATTCTAGTTATATCTTGGTTATATGCATGGTTTTATGGCATGCTCTAGCTATAGCTCGTGTTCATGATTTGATAAGTTACTATATGGTTGATGAATGCATGGGCTAACAAGTGTTATTGCAGCTAGCTAGAGAGGGCATTGATCCTTCTTGGTGATTTTCAAATAAAGTTCAGAAGTTTATGATCAGGTATACATTCATGACCTGTAGCTTATATGTTTACTATATGTTTGACAAAATATCTATCTATTAATAGGCATGTCTAGGTCAATATATTGCTTTATCTTTCATTGTTTAGCATTGTTATCATCATTGGCATGGTTCTTGAAAGTTACAAGAAGTTTTGGATAGTGGTCTGGAGGTTATCCTGAAAATGTGGCATAGATCTCGTGACCACATGCACTGAACATGAAAGTTTGGTCATAACCACATGGAGACAGGCCTATGGGTGCAGTTATAGCCTCCCAACCACATGCATGAAGTGTTATGGGTGTGGTTGGGTAGTAAACCTAGTGAAAAATAGTTAATGCTCAAGGATTGATCACCTAGGGTGGTTGGTAGGCTCCTGAGTGATTTGTAGTCTCTAAGGAATGTCAGTTTACTTCTAATTTGTAGGTCCCACTTCCATAATTGGAACATGGAGATCGGGTCGTATCATAGTGACACCCAACTCATGTTTACCCTAGAGAAGCTTGTCAAAAGTGGGTAAATGTGGGAGGAGGCATTACAGGGTGGTATCAGAGCAGGTTTCATTATCTTTGGGTGATATCTAATACGACAGGGTGGTATTAGAGATTCTAGGTTCAAACACTTGGACTAGATGGTCTAAAATCGTATGGTTATGCATTCATGTTAATTGTATACGTGTATGTAACAACCCTAGTGAAAATTCCATGTAATAAAAGTTAATAAAGGTAAAATAATAACCATGGTTGATGGGACACCTATTCGAAGCTGAATGTTGGGAAAAATCATAGTGATGGGATCACTTGTGGTTGATTAATGGCTAAGGAAATTGGCAAAGGCAATGGCAAAGGCTTTGGAAAGGAAAAATGGCATTTTGGCACATTTATTTATGAAAATAATGGAAATTAGGAGAAAAGGGAGGTGAAAGGTCACAGGTTGCATGTGAGGAGAAAAATGAAGGAAAATAATGGAAAATGAAGAAAATAGAGGCCTCATTAATAAAAAGGGGTTTGATGATCAGTACACAAACTTTTGTCAGTTCAGTTTTGGAGCTCTCATTCTATTCTCTCTCTCTCATACTCTTGGACACTTAGAGTTTTCTTGGAGCACTCTTGGAGGAGTGTGGCATACTTGGAGTTTTGGAGCAAGAAGGCAAAGGAAGAGTAGGAAAGCACAAGAGGACATTGGGATCAGTAGCTACAATGGGTTTTGCTTGCAGGTACCGAGTTTCATGTATATTTTCCTCACTATTTTTGGCATGCATGGCATATGCATGTGGTTTATTGGTCATGATCTGTCACTGGAATGGAGGATTGTTTGGATTGATAGTGGATTTGCTTAGCCTTTCCACTTTCTGGATAGCGATGGTGGTGTGGGTTCATTTCTTGTTTCCTGGTTGGTTCTCAAGTTTCTCTTAGCTTGAATTGAGTTACTAGTTCCTAGAGCCTTGGTTGGAAAAATGCTCTGGAGCCCTGTAATAGCCTGGGTTGAGTTACTAGTCCTGGAGCCTTGGTTGGACAAATGCTCTGGAGCCCTTGGTGGTTTGAGTTACTAGTCCTGGAGCCTTGGTTGGACAAATGCTCTAGAGCCTGGAGATTGTTGTGGGTTGATTTACTAGTCCTAGGGCCTTGGTTGGAACAAACGCTTTGGAGGCCTGGAAGGCTTAGGTAGAGACCAATGAAGTGATGGTTTATGATGTGCGGATGTGAGGTGGAACCACAGTTGGATAGGTTGAGGTAGTTTGGCCTATGGAAGCCCTAGATGGTTTTGATCAATGTGTTTTTTGAGATCCCACATTCATGTGTCGAATATGGCACGAGGGTGACTAGCTGAAGAGATATTTGGCTTTGCCATGTCTGTGGTCGGGTGGTTCGTGGAAGTCCCAAACCTGGTTTGCCTTTGCATCATTAATATGATGTTATTTCTCCTTGTTATTTCATGAGTATTGTATTGGTTTATATGTCGATTATATGTTTGTTGTTTCCTTGGTATTTTTGTTGTTATTATGTTGGTTATGAACATGTATTATGACAGTGGCTATGTATGGCTCTCATCATGTTTTTACTTGTAAATGAATGAACAATGTAGCTATGGCCTAATAGATGAAATTGCAGTTAATGTGTTGAGGCATCAAAGCTTCTTAGCGATTCTCTGATAAGTATGAGACCCATATGCTCAGTTTTATTGATAATACATGTAGCTTTCATATTTGTGATGTGATTGATGAAATGCCTGTCATGGCTAGTAGGGGTCCAGTCTAGACCTTGTCAATGTTTTTGAAAATGTATCATTGTTCCGTTGTGATAATTTGTTTATGAACCAGTCATTAAGCTCTGGACAGTGACTTGGGCTTTGGGCCTAAAAATGTGGCACAAATCCTGGAGTCACAAGCATAGGTATGAGGAGGAAAGTCCCCAAATGCATGCATACCCATGTTGTGGGAGAATCTAGAGCCTCCTGGACACATGCTTGTCCATATCAAGGGAGCGTCTGAGGGTTTAATGGTCTAAAAACTCAGTGGGACCCAAGGGTTAATTACCTGAGTAGTTGGGATGGCTCCTGGAGTTTTGTTGTTGATGTGGAAGGTCTGCATGGTGTGTTTTTGTTGATTCCACTTCCTTAACTAACACATAGGGAGTCAAATCATATAATAGTAACTTCTCATCACATGTTTGCCTCGGTTTGTCGGTTACTTAGGTAGATGTGGGAGGGGGGCGTTATAGAGTGGTATCAAAGCATGGTTCACCCCTCAGACTGGATGGACTATGTGTTGGGCTATGTGTTGGTCGGTTGCATATGTGTTTCTTGTGTTGTGAGACCATGTTCTTGTTGCATTTGTATGGTATGGATTATGGATGTAGTGAGGTCATCATGGGAAGTTGATAGTGTTGTTGTGGAGTGTGTCGTCATGAGAGTATGGTTGATTATGCTTTGTTTATGTACGTTAGTATTCACATGCAGTCAAGTGTACAATGATGTGGTGGTTGTTTTCATGCATGAGGTCATGGTATGTGTAGTTGATATGGTCATGCATTGATGATTGGACTCCAACTAGAATGATGGTTATATGTGTATATTCTTATGTGTTCTATTTCTATACGTTGTCATGATTATGTTATACATGTATTACATTGATTTTTTTATATTGCAGATGAGGTATCCTCTCTTAATTATGATAAGGTACATTGTTTTATTGTGATTTGGTTTCTCTGACATGATATACCTTGCAGGAAGAATATCAAAGATGACCAGCAAGATGGTAGACTAGTGCTCCTGATACTCTGCAACGTGGTGTTGGGTACTCTTCTAATTTGGAAAACACACTAAGAAGCTTAAAGGAAAAAAATAAGGATTTATCAGGCAGACAATGACTGAATCATACAGGAACAGGAGAAACAAGCATAGGTAAATGTAGTGATACTTCATAGTTTGTCACAATTGAAGTGACAGAGACCACTTCAGATCAACCATGAGTAGGAGGACAAAAATAATGGGGCATATGGAAATAGTTTTCCTAGTGGGTACAGGTCAGATAGAGATGACACAATCATAGATGGCAAGTCCTTGGATACTCTAGATAGGAGAGGCGATGGACACAGATACTATTCTAGTTTTGGTTCTGACAAGCATTATGATCAGCATTGTTATCACCCTTACAGGAGGAGTGACAAGGGATATTTGTCAAACGAGTTTAAGAAAGAAAAACCAACTAAATTTTATGGAGAGATGAATAAATCACGTGATGTAGAGGCATGGTTTCTTGGTATGAGGAAGTTATTTAGGTTGCATGATTACTCAGAGAACATGAAATCCATAATAGCTACATTTAGTCTCAAAGGTAAAGCATATATTTGGTGGGAAGTTGTGAAGAAAGTTAGAGGTATTCATGAGGAGGACTTGAATTGGAATGAGTTCGAAAGACTATTCAAGAAGAAGTACCAATCAGAGAGATGCTTTGATGACAAGGAAAAATAACTCTTTGAGCTAAAGATGGGATCAATGATAGATCAGGAGTACATTAGGAGGTTCTTGGAGCTATTGACGTATGTGCCTTAGCTCAAGGAGGAGAAGGCCAAGATTCAGTGATTCACTACTTAATTACTGACTTCATTCAAATACAGGATTGAGTTCGATGAGCCTATCATTGGATGAGGCCATTTGAAAGCTAAAGCATTGCTATGAGTAATCAAAGCGTAGATTTGAGACTAAGTTGGACTGGAAAGGTAATGCAAAGGACAAAGGAAAATGGGACAAGAAGCGAGCAAGCCCTCAAGGTATAAGTAATAAATAGAATGTAACATCATCTAAGAATTTCAATGCATCTGAAAAAGGAGAGGGACTTCAATCTGAGGAGTAGAATAAGGAGCACGTGCGGTGTTGGACTTATGGAGGAGAGCATCATAGGAGATATTGTGCACAGCATCAGCATGGCAGACCACAGATATACAGTGCTCAGGAGGCTCAAAGAGTGGGAGATGTTGGGCAGAGTATTCCTAGGATCTATGTAGCACTGGATAACAGACAGACAGACCATTAGGCATCTATCATTGAGATGGACAGTAAGCTTTGTGATCAAGTTGTTTCTATTTTGATTGACCCTGGATCTAATTATAGTTATGTTAATCCTGACCTGGTGGATAAGTGTGGTTTGAATAAAGAAGCACATGCAGATTCTCGATTGGTGTAGTTGGCCAAAGGTACAAAGAAATGAGTTCATCACTAGGTAAGAGCTTGTGCATTTGATTTGAATGGTATGCATACCTCAGCACATTTTAATGTATTACTGTTTGGATCATATAGTATGTTGTTGGGCATGGATTGGTTATACCTTCATAGAACCAAGGTTGATTTCTATGGCAAAGCTATTGAGTGCTTGGATGATAATGGGGAACAAAGAGCCTTGCGGGGTAAGAAGAAAGCAACATCAGTTAGAATGGTGACAGCTATGCAGGCCAAGCATAGTTGCAAGAAAGGGTGTGTGTTATTTGTAGTGCACATTTCTAGTGAAAAAGGTAAGGAAGTTGAGGATGTAGATTTTTTGAGAAGGTACCCAGTTCTACAACAATTTCAGGATGTATTTCCTGCAGATATTTCATAGTTGCCACCTTACAAGGAAGTAGACTTTTCTATTGAGTTGGTGCCAGGGGCAGCTCTGGCATCAAAGGCACCTTACACAATGAGTACACCTGAGTTGGTAGAGTTGAATTTGCAGTTGAAGGAAATGCTTGACAAGGGGTACATTAGACCAAGTGTATCACCATGGGGTGCATCGGTAATGTTTGTGAAGAAGAAGGATGGTACTCTCAGGTTTTGCATTGATTATAGGAAGTTAAACAAAGTGAATATCAAGAACAAGTATTCGTTATTGAGGATTGATGACTTGTTTGATCAGTTGAAGGGAGCAGCAGTGTTCTCGAAGATTGATCTGAGATCTAGATGTCAGCAGGTACGCATTAAAGAAGAGGACATCCACAAGAAATCTTTCCAGACTAGGTATGGGCATTATGAGTTTGTTGTAGTTCCATTTGGTTTAAATAATGCTCCATCTACCTTTATGTGCTTGATGAATAGTGTGTTGCATTTATATTTCGACAAGTTTTTTATTGTGTTCATTGATGATATATTGGTATATTAAAAAAATGAAGAAGAGCATGTCGAGCATTTAGTAGTAGTGTTGAGATTGTTGGGAGAGCATCAGTTTTATGCCAAGCTCAGCGAGTGCATTTTCTTTAAAACTGAGGTACACTACTTGGGACACGTGTTTTCCAAGGATGGAATAGCAATGAACCCAGAAAAGGTAAGATTTATCATGGAGTGGGAAGTTCCCAGGAATGTGGATGAGGTGATATCTTTCATGGGGTTAGCAAGTTATTACAGGAGGTTCATTAGGACCTTCTCACAGATTACTTATCCTATCACATCATTGCAGAGGAAAGGTAAGACGTTCGAATGCACAGAGGAGTGTGCGACCAGTTTTTAGCATCTCAAGCAGTTGTTGACACATGCACCAGTGTTAAGATTGCAGATCAAAACAAAGAGTTAATAGTATGTAAAAATGCTTGCAAGAGAGGACTTGGAGGAGTCCGTATGCAGGATGGACAAATGGTATGCTATGAGACACGAAAACTGAATGAGCATGAGTACAACTACCTTACACATGATCTTTAATTGGCAACGATAATACATGCATTGAAGATGTGGAGGCACTATCCTCTGAGCAGGAAGTTTGTATTGATGAGTGATCAGAGTGGATTGTGATACCTATTTGACCAACCGAATCTAAATGGCAAGAAGGCTTGGCGATTGGCCATGATCAGTGAGTTCGATTTTGAGATCAGGTATATCAAAGGTAAAGAGAACATGGTGGAAGATGCTCTTAGCGGGGGGATACAGGTAAATCACATAGCATTTATGAGCTCCTACAGGACAGATTTATAGGATAGGATCCTTCAAGCAGGTCAGCAGGATGTCAAGTATGTGGAGATTTTTCACAGGCTACAGCAGAGTTCAGGTAGTGGTACAAGTATAGGTACATGTGGTGGTACAGGTACATGTACATCTAGTGGTATAGGTACAGGTATAGGTACATGTGGTGGTACATACAGTGGTACAGGTACTGGTATAGGTACAGGGACAGGTACAGGTACACATGCAGGTGCACAGGATGTGGACTATCATCTCACGACAAATGAATTGGTCAGGTTTAGAGACAGGATATATGTGCCAGATAAAAATGATATCAAGAAGGCGATCTTGAGGGAGTTTCATGAGAAACCATATTCAGGTCACCCAGGGTATCATAAGACACTAACAACAGTGAATAAATTTTATTATTAGCCTAATTTGACAAGAGAGGTACCAGAGTTTGTGGCTAGGTGCTTGGAGTGTCATTATGTGAAGGAAAAGTGTAAGAATCCATGTGGACTGCTACAACCGATTCCAATTCCAGAGTGGAAATGGGAGGTCATTTCCATGGAATTTATCACAGGTTTTCCGAGGATAGTGAGATAGCATGATTCCATCATGGTAGTGGTGGACAAGTTGAAAAAGGTATCACATTTCATTCTAGTGAAGTCTACATTCTCAGCGAGTGATGTAGCACAAGTCTTCATTAGGGATGTGGTCAGATTGCATGGAGTCCTGAAGAAGATTCTGTTAGACAGGGATGCAAAGTTCACTTCCAAGTTTTGGAAGGAGTTATTTGCAGGTTTGGGCACATAGTTGGCCTTCAGTGCATCTTATCATCCGTAGACAAATGGATAGATAGAGAGGGTCAACGAGATATTAGAGGACATGTTGAGGATGTATGTGATGCATCAGTAGTGGAAGTGGGAAGAGTACCTTCCACTGGTAGAGTTAGCTTATAACAATGGATATCAGGAATCCTTGAGGATGATTATGTTTAAGGCATTGTATGGGCAGATTTGTAATACTCCCATCAGTTGGAGTGATCAAGTTAACAAAGTGTTGATTGGACCGGACATGTTGGCATACATGGAGCAGGAAATGTAGGTAATCAAGAAAAAATCGAAAGCGTCACAGGATAGGAAGAAGACCTATGAAGATTGGAATAGGTTGTTCAAGGAGTTTTAGGTTGGGGAACAGGTGTATTTGCGCATTAAACTAAAGAACATCTACTTACAGATTGGATCATGTGCCATGTTGGCACCCTGGTTTTGTGGACCTTTCAAGATTATTGAGAGGATTGCGCTAGTAGCCTATCGACTTGCACTGCCTTCGACAGTGAAAGTTCATGCTGTTTTCCATGTGTCATTGCTTAAGAAGTATGTTAACTATTTTGATCATGTGATTGACTGGTCTATATTATAGGTGAATCCAAAAGGAGAATTCCAGCCGGAATCGCAGTGTATTTTGCAGAGAAATATGATCATGCTCCGAAACTGAGAAATCGAGTAGGTTAAAGTGCAATGGAAAAAATTTGGGCCTGATTCCAACCTCATTCTTCCAGCTTTCATTTCCCGGTCCAAATATGGCTTCCAGTCAACCATCTTCCCTAATTGGTCCTTTTGTACCAATGGTATCATCCCTGCCATGGGTTAATTATGTGGCAACCCTTTCCATACCTAGATCAACTGACGATCAATTCAATGATGTTATACATCATGTATTGGGGGCATTGAAACCAGATATCTCCTTCATGACCTCTTATGAGTTTTGATCCAAGGAGTATGAGGAAAGTTCCTTGGTTTGTGTCAACCTCGTTAAAAAATGAAACAAGGAATATGAGGATAGTTCTTTTATTGTGTCAACCTTGTTAAAAAATGAAACAAGTCAACGAGGATAGTTCCTGGTCTTGTGTCAACCTCGTTAAAAAAGGAAACAAAGAATCTGAGGATAGTTCATTGTCTTGTATCAAGCTCGTTAAAAAATGAAACAAGGTCTCCTGGAGCAAAGTTCCAATTCGAGTCTTTGATTAGATCTCGTAAAATCCCAGTTGAGTCTTTTACTTGATCTCGTAGATGAACCTTCATTCCATCCACCTAGTAGCCACAAGTAGTCTACTTAGGTGAATGCAATGAGGCTTAGGGGGCATGCACCTAGTGGTAAAGTTAACTTTCCCTGTAGGTTATGTGAAGGTAATCACCCCATTCACCTTTGTCCCTATATGGACGAAGCCAAAAAGGTGTTGGATAACTGTCCTGCTTCACCGCAGCGAATTCCATCTGGTTACAGGAGACTCTCCCTTTCATCATGTTGGGGGCATGTAAACCAATCTCAAGCATAGTTTTTTCATTTCAAGCTTGTGTAAACATGAAACTAAATTCAAGCATAGTTTTTTGTTTCAAGCTTGTATAAACATGAAATTGAATCCAAGCATAGTTCCCTATGATTCAAGCTTGTGTAAAGTGAACCCATTTCCATTTTTAACCCTCGTGATTGCCATTATATCAGCCTCTTTCATCAGATGAGCCTTGGTTGTTTTCATCCCATCACCACCATCCCTTTGGCTAATCATATGCTTTCACTTGGTTGTTTTACCCTTTTTGAGGAACAGTTGTAATAAGTGGTCTTATTAGCCAACTTCTTCACATAAATCAACATCTTTTGAGAAGTTCCAACATCACTGGAACCAATTGATACCCTAGACACCACTCATTCCTCAAAGCGGGGTCTTCTTTAAGCTCTTTTCAGACTCTCTAAATATGAAAAGATTGTCGATCGCTTGTCCTTTCCAGCTCGTTAACGGATTGGAGACGATATCTCTCTTGTATTATTTTACGCTTTTTCGGACTTGAGAGATTAATTTACGAAAAATAACTTGTGGAGTTTTCTTTTCGTCACTTTTCAAACTCTCTAAACATGAAAAGGACCGAGTTATCTTTTTCGTTAAACTCGTTAAAAACATCAAATAGCCACAAACTTTTCCATCTAGAAAAGACCGAGTTTCACCTTCGCTAGGCTTGTTAAAGCATCAAATAGCGATGGATTCACCCAAAGGGTGGAATTATACAACAAGCATATGTTATCCTCCTCAAGCTTGATAAAAAAATAAAGAGGTACTGGTCAGCAATGACTGGGGAAATTTGGAAAAGGGGAAAACACTTTATGGTAGCAAGTTGCTCTTGAACATGACACTTTCACCTCATCACCATGACTATGTGGGTTGGGTTATCTGCTTGATGGTTATCATACCTATGGTCTATCACACCATCCATTACTCTGGTTTTGGGTCAATGTTGCCAATTCATTTAGTGTCACCGATATGTTCAAGAGAAGTCATTCAGTTCAAAATTCATCCTTTGCAATACCGTAAACCTTCATTTTCATGACTGCCATTCCTGAACTTTCTGTCGTAAGTCAATTTTTCATCTCCAAAATCATTTACCTTGTTTCGTGTCATTAATGTGGGATACATCAAGGCCCTCTTGCGATGATTCACTTCTTGTCGACATCATCACATCATCCAAGAAGTTTACCTAGAAACACCCCTTCATTACCTTGAGGCTTGCATACATCAATGGTAGGTTTCTTGCTTCCGGCAATAGGTTGACATCACTGGCCTTCAACCGAAAGACTTTGTATGGTGTTTGACATCAAATCCTTTATTCACACGATGCAAAATGTATTATAGTACCTTGAGGGTCATTATCATTATCTGTGATTCCTCTCACGTCTGTTAACGGCTTACATCATTGGCTGGTAATCATACGATGTCTTCTCATGTTCGACCTCAGATAATCTATTCGCACGGTTAGACTTATACTTGAGCGAAAGATTGAACAAGATTGAAGACCTCAGATCTAGTTTCATCCATCAGAGCTGCGATATTTTTAGGAGTACTAAATCAAATGTACAATGGCCTTACATTCATGGTCATCCATTCATGGGTCTATATCTGTAGACGACTATATGTGTACATGTAATGAAAGTTTATAAGCTGAGTATGGGTATGCCTTCCCTCAGCGAGTTCATGAGAAAAAATCAAATTATCATGATATATGTATTGTAATTGATGCGGGTCACCTTCCGCTTCGAAACCTTCTCTCCACATGATAAAGCATTTCACTTGACATACATATTTATGACTTCATGCTTTAGGGGGGAAATTGTTACAGATCCATTTGGGCACATCAACCCCAACTTACAGATCAGTAATATTAAGGCCCATCAAACCCTAATTTAGTTGGTACATGCCCTAAATGAAGTCAACCATTAGAATGCCTCCTTCCCAAGAGATTCCATGACTGAAATCATCCAAAAACTGCCTCTTAGAAGATCATCGCAGGCAAGCCTTCATTAGGGTGCGCTAAAGTGCAGTCCAGTACACTGCTTGGGTGCTATTCAGCGCACTTGAGCCCTCTTTGGCATGCGCTAGACGCATTTGAGCGAAATTTCATTGGGGTTTGGGAATATTCTTATCCATTGGGTGAATCTAGAAGCTTCCCAAGTTTATCTACTCCTTTGAGCTTGAATTTGGATGAGGTAGGGAGTTAAGGAACATCAATCCCTTTATCCCTTTATCCCTTTTAAGTTTGAAGGTAATTCATTATCACCATTTATGGCATAACTTCCTTCATTCACCTATAAAAAGACCACTCATCTAAGTGATCAGGGGCTGGAAATCATTGAATTATAGGGAGAGGATGTTAGTATGAGACTTGAGTTTCTTTCAAGTATTGTAATGATGTCAAAATGTCTTGCTTGTTATGAGGAGAGGATGGGATTGAACTGGAGGAGTGATACTGAATCAAGAAAATTGGGTTGTAACTCTTCCTTTTACTAATAAAGTGTTCAAAGCTTTTTCCATATGTTTGTATTGTCCATTGATGCTTTCATATGTGTATTATGAACTTGATTCCATTCTATGTTTAATCAATAGATCATTATCATATGCTTTGATCAGTTTTTGTCTTATGTCTGTGTGCAGGTACTTTTCAAGCGGATTAAGTATGGAAAGGAGCGACAGAATTGGTCAAGGGAGATAAGGAGTAAGCGAAAGCTACAGGTAGGCTTCTTTACTGTCT
Source organism: Pinus tabuliformis (assembly GCA_031772625.1). NCBI lineage: Eukaryota > Viridiplantae > Streptophyta > Pinopsida > Pinales > Pinaceae > Pinus > Pinus tabuliformis. The sequence continues at coordinate 878,441,230 of CM062820.1, read as the reverse complement.
TATTTAATCTATTGGTTATAGAAAAGGTAGAGAATGCTTTGCACTGTTGTTCTAGACTTAGCTACTAGTCTAGGGGTTTAAGCATTTATCCATAGACACTAAAACTTCCCAAAACAACCATGGCCTTGTTGGTTGTAGGTGTTGTTGAACACTGAGGACGGTGTTCCCGCAAGGGGGAGGGTTCTGTAACAACCCTAGTGAAAATTCCATGTAATAAAAGTTAATAAAGGCAAAATAATAACCACAGTTTATGGGACACTTATTCCAAGCTGAATGTTAGGCATAATCATAGTGATGGGGATCACTTGTGGTTTATTAATGGCTAAGGAAAGTGGCCAAGGAAATGGCAAAGGATTTGGAAAGGCAAAATGGCAAAGGAAATGGCAAAGGATTTGGAAAGGCAAAATGGCATTTTGGCACATTTATTTATGAAAATAACGAAAATTAGGAGAAAAGGGAGGTGAAAGGTCATAGGTTACATGTGAGGAGGAAAATCAAGGAAAATAATGGAAAATGAAGAAAATAGAGGCCTTGTTAATAAAAAGGCTTCTAAGGATCAGTATGCATACTTTTGTCAGTTCAGTTTTGGAGCTCTCATTCTATTCTCTCTCTCTCATACTCTTGGCCACACATTTTTCTTGGAGCACTCTTGAAGGAGTGTGGCATACTTGAAGTTTTGGAGCAAGAAGGCAAAGGAAGAGCAGGAAAGTGCAAGAGGACATTGGGATCAGCAGCTACAGTGGGTTTTTCTTGCAAGTACCGAGATTCATGTATGTTTTCCTCACTATTTTTGGCATGCGTGGAATATGCATGTGGTTTATTGGTCATGATTTGACATTGGCATGGAGGATTGCCTGGATTGATAGTAGATTTGTGTAGCCTTGCCACTTCCTAGATAGCCATGGTTTTGTGGGTTCATGTCTTGTTTTCTAGTTGGTTCTCATGTTTCCTTTAACTTGGATTGAGTTACTAGTTCCTAGAGCCTTGGTCAGACAAACGCTCTGGAGCCATGAAATATCTTGGGTTGAGTTACTAGTATTGGAGCCTTGGTTGGACGAACACTTTGGAGCCCTTAGTGGGTTGAGTTACTAGTCTTGGAGCCTTGGCTAGACAAACTCTCTAGAGCCCAGAGACAATTGCGGGTCGAGTTACTAGTCTTGGAGCCTTGGTTGGAACAAACACTCTGGAGCCCTGGAAGGATTGGGTAGAGACCAATATGCTGATGGTTTGTGATGTTCGACCGTGAGGTGGAACCATTGTTGGATGGGTTGAGTTGGTTTGGCCTCTGGAAGCCCTGGATGGTTTTGATTGATGTGTTTTATGAGATCCCACATTCATGCTTGGAATATGGCACGGGGGTGACTGGCTGAGGAGATATTTGGCTTAGCCATGTCTATGGTTGGGTGGTTCATGGAAGCCTCAAACCTAGTTGGCCTTTGCATCATTAATATGAAGTTATTTATCCTTGTTATTTCATGAGTATTGTACTAGTTAATATGTGGATCATATGGTTGTCTTTTCCTTGGTATTTTTGTTGTTATTACGTTGGTTTTGAATGTGTATTATGACAGTGGCTATGTATGGCTCTCATCGTGTTTTTACCTGTAAATTAATGAAGAATGTATATATGGACTAATAGATGAAATTGCAAGTAATGTGTTGAGGTGTCAATGCTTCTTAACGATTCTCTAATAAGTATGAGACCCATATGCTCAGTTCTGTTGTTAAGACCTGTAGCTTTCATATTTGTGACATGTTTGACGAAATGTCTGTCATGGCTAGTAGGGGTCCAGTCTAGACCTTGTTAATTTATTTGCAAATGTATCATTGTTCTATTGTGATACTTCATTTCTCTATTGTGATAATTCATTTCTAAACCTGTCATTGAGTTTTGGGAAGTGACCTGGGCTCTGGGCCCGAAAATTTGGCACAAATCCTGGAGTTGCGGGCACAGGTTTGAGGAGAAAATTCCCCAGACGCATGCATACCCATGCTATGGGAATCTCTGGAGTCTCTTGGACGCATGCTTGTTCATATCAAGGGAGCGTCCATGGGTTTAATGGTCTAAAAACTCAGTGGGACCAAGGGGATGGTTACCTGAGTGGTTGGGATGGCTTCTGGAGTTTTGTCGTTGATGTGGAAGGTATGCATGGTGTGTTTCTGTTGATTCTACTTCCTTAACTGACACACAGGGAGTCGAATCATATCGTAGTAACTTCTTGTCACATGTTTACCCCAGTTGGTTGGTTACTTAGGGAGATGTGGGAGGAGGGTGTTACAGTGTCTACTATGCATCCACTGTTGTTGTCAATATTGCATCTTTGTGTTATCATGCATAATGTTGATATTTTGATGTCACTATGTATCTATATAATTATAATATGGATTGATTTTGTAGACGATGTAGCCTCCCCTAAAACACATTAAGGTGTGATTTTGACTATGTCTATATTTATTTTATCTAACATGACAGGTTTGCAGGAGGTAGAAGATCATAGATGAAGAGAAGAATTGTGGACTGCAGTTCACATGACTCCCCTTATAGGCCTAATGTAAATTTTATGAAATGGGAAAGTTCAGGTGGGAAATAAGTAAAAGAGTACTCTCTTGATTTAGTAGATACATTGAGAAGTTTGGAGGCAGGGATCAGAAGTTGCATGGAAGAAAATAACAAGTTGATTGAGGCACAAGAAAGGATTGTCAAATCTCAAGAAAATTAAGTAGAAGTTAATGCATTCATCCTTCACAACCTTTCATATTTGGAGAACCGGGGATAGTTGGGGATCAGTCATGGACAAGAGGAAAATACAAATGGGGGCATATGGCAACAAGTCTCATAGAGGACACAGGTTGGATAAGGATGACACAATTAGAGGTGGCAGATATTTTGATACACATGACAGGCAGGCTAGCACTCATGGATTTTATTCCAGCTTTGGTTTTGAGAGATATCATTGTCATTACCACCAACATCCTTATAGTAGGAGTGACAAGCAGTATTTTCCAGAGGGATTCAATAAAGATAAGCCTACTACTTTTAATGGGGATGTGAAGAAACCAGAAGATATAGAAGCATGGTTTCTTGGGATGAAGAAGTTCTTTGGATTGCATGATTATTCATAGAAGAAAGCCAATATAGTGATCTTTAGTCTCAAGGGGAAAAGCATATATATTTGGTGGGAATATGTGAATCATGTTAGAGCCATCAGGGTAGAGGATTTGATTTGGCATGAGTTTAAAAGACCCTTTAGGAAAAAGTACTTGACTGAGAGATATTATGATGGAAAGGCCAAGGAATTTTATGAGTTAAAGATGGGTTCCATGATAGATGAAGAGTACATGACAAATTTTTTGGAGTTGTTGAGGTACATGTCTTACCTCAAGAAAGAGAAAGACAAAGGTCCAAAGGTTCATCAATGGATTTCCTTTAGAATTTAAAGATCAGATTGAGTATGATGATCCTTGGTCATTGGAGGAAGTCATCGAGAAGTTGAACTGTTGTTATGAACAATCTAACCGCAAATATGAGCCTAAGTGGGATTGGAAAGGTAATGAGAAGACTAAAGGAAAGTGGGCTAAGAAGCGAGGAAGACTTTAGGATGCAGGTGACAAGGAGAATGTAGCATCGTACAAGAAGTTCAATGCAGTTGACAGAGGACATGGATTTCAGCTTGAGGAGAAGAATAAGGGTAATGGAAAGAAGCCTTTGAGGTGTTGGACTTGTGGTGGAGAGCATCACAGGAGTGAGTTCCCATCGCACCAGGGTGGCAGGCCTTAGATTTTATAGTGATTAATAGGCATAGACAATGGGGGATGTTGGTCAAAGTATTCCTCATATTTATGCAGCAGTGGATAACAGGCAGGTTAATCATCAAGAATTCATTATCAAGATGGAAGGTAAGCTTCATGATAAATTTGTTTCCATTTTGATTGATCTTGGATCTAATTATAATTATGTCAGTCCTAACCTTGTGGATAAGTATTGCTTGAATAAAGAAGTGCATGAAAAATATTAGTTGGAAACTTGGACACAGGGACCAAGAGAAGATTTCATCATTGGGTGAGATCTTGTGCATTTGAGTTGAATCATATGCTTACATCATCACATTTAAATGTACTTCCTTTGGGTTCATATAGTTTGTTTTTGGGCATGGAATGCTTGTTCATTCATAGGACTAAGGTAGATTGTTATGACAAGGATATTGAGTTCCTGGATAATGATGGGGTAATGAGAGTTTTGCAGGGAAAGAATAAGCCTACATCAGTGAGAACAGTTACAACTATGCAGGAAAAGTGCAGTTTCCGAACGAGATGTGTATTGTTTGCAGCTCATATTTCTAGTGATAAATGGAAGGATGTTGAGGATGATGAAGTCCTAAAGAGGTACCATCTTTTTCAGTAGTTTCAGGATGTGTTTCATGCAAAGATTCATCATTTTCCTCCTCATAGAGAGGTGGATTTTTCTATTGATTTGATTCTGGGAGCAGCACCAGCATCTAAGACATTGTATAGGATGAGTACTCCAGAGTTAGTGGAATTTAAGTTATGGTTTAAGGAAATGGGGTGGACTAGTATTATTTTTAAAGGACGGTACTCTCAGATTTTGCATTAATTACCAACAATTGAAAAAGGTGACTATCAAGAACAGGTATCCATTACCACGGATTGTTGATTTGTTTGATCCGTTGAAGGGAGCAACAATATGCTCAAATATTGCTCTAAGATCATGATATCATCATGTGTGCATCAAGGAAGAAAATATTTACAAGATTGCATTTCGTACAAGGTATGGGCATTATGAGTTTGTGGTGGTTCCTTTTGGTCCTACTAATGCTTCAGTCACTTTCATGTGTTTGATGAACATTGTGTTGTGTCCTTACCTGGACAAGTTTATGATAGTTTTTATTGATGATATATTGATATACTTCAAGAATGAGGAAGAGCATGCAGAGCACCTAGCAGTAGTGTTGATATTGGCGAGATAACGTCAGTTGTATGCCAAGCTCAACGAGTGTAGTTTCTTTCAGCCTCAAATTCATTACTTGGGACATGTTGTTTCCAAGGAGGGAATATCAGTGGACCTAGAAAAGATTAAAGGTTTCATGGAATGGCCAACTCTTAGGAATGTGGATGAGGTCAGATCATTCATGGAACTAGCAGGTTATTACAAGCGGTTCATCGGGAACTTATCAAGGATTGGATATCCTATTACATCTTTGCAGAGGAAAGGGAAGAAGTTTGAATGGATTAAGGAGTGTGCAACTAGTTTTGAGTAGTTGAAGCATTTTCTTACAAATGCTCCGGTTTTGAAGATTGCATATCCTGATAAGGAGTTTGTGGTTTGTACAAATTCTTACAAGGAAGGACTTGGTGGAGTCTTGATGCAAGAAGGGAAAGTGGTATGCTATGAGTTAAGGAAGTTGAATGAGCATGAGAAAAACTATGTGACTCATGATATTGAGTTGGAAATTATCATTCATGCATTGAAGATGTGGAGACATTATCTTCTTGGCAGGAGGTTCATCTTGATGAGTGATCACAGTGGGTTGAGGTACTTGTTTGACCAACCTAATCTAAATTCCAAGAAATCTAGATGGTTAGATACCCTCAGTGAGTTTGACTTTGAGATTAAATACATCAATGGAGGGGAGAAAAAAGTTGCATATGCTCTCAGTAGGAGAGTGCAAGTGAATCACATTTCAGTTGTGAATTCGTATGGGATAGATTTGCAAGAGCAGATCTTACATGCAAGGAAACATGACAATAGGTATCAACATCTGAAGCAAATATTGTAGCAGTGGGATGAAGGTGATAGAGATGAGGAGTATAACCTCACGACAAATGGCTTAGTGAAATTCAGGAACAAGATTTGTGTGTCAGCTAGTAGTGAGCTCAAGAATCTTATCTTGAGGGAGTTTCATGTCAAGCCATATTCAGGTCACCCAAGATATCAGAAGACTTTGACAACAGTCAAGAAGTTCTATCATTGGCCGAACTTGAAGAAAGAGTTAGTTGAGTTTGTTGCTAGATGTTTGGACTATCAGTAGGTGAAAGAAGAGTGTAAGCATCGAGCCACTTTGATAGAGCCTATTCCAATTCTAGAATGGAAATGAGAGGTCATTTCCATATAATTAATTACAAGTTTTCCGAGGACATTCAGACAGCATGATTCCATCATGGTTTTGTTTGGCAGGTTGAGCAAGGTGGCTCACTTCATTACAGTGAAGTCTACTAATTTAGCTAGTGAGGTAGCTGAGATCTTCATCGAGGAGATAGTGAGTTTGCATGGTGTTACCAAGAAGATCATATCAGACATAGATTCCAAGTTCACTTCCAAGTTTTGGAAGGAGTTGCTTGCAAGCTTGGGGATAGAGTTAGTTTTTAGTAACACTTATCATCCGCAAACAGAGAGGGTTAATAGGATTCTTGAGGATATGGTTAGGATGTATGTCATGCATCAGTAGAGGAAGTGGGAAGAGTATCTTCCATTGGTATAGTTTTCATATAAAAATTGGTATCATGAGTCCTTGAAGATGAGTCCATTTGAGTCTCTTTATGGTTGGAGTTCCAATACTCCTATCAGCTGGAGTGATCCAGTGAACAGGGTGTTGATTGGACCGGATATGTTGGCTGAGATGGAGCAGGAGATACTGGTTATTAGAAGGAATTTAAAGGCATAACAGGACTGGTCAGAGAGTTATGTGGATCAAAATAAATAATTTGAGGAGTTTCAGGTTGGGGAGCATGTGTACTTGTGCATCAAGCCCAAGCGGATCTCATTAAGGATTGGATCATGTGCCAAGTTGGCATCTCAATATTATGGGCCTTTTGAGATACTTGAGAGGATTGAACCAATGGCCTACAGACTTTCATTGTCACCAATAGTAAAATTCCATGATGTTTTCCATGTTCATTGCTTAAGATATATGTTTAGGATGTTGATTATGTGATTGATTGGTCTCTATTGTAGGTGGAACCAAAGGGAGAGTTCCAGACAGTACCTCGGTGCATTTTGTAGCAGAAATAGCTCATGCTCCAGAACCGAGCAATAGAGTAAGTTAAAGTGCAATGGAAGAACTTTGGGCCTGATGAAGCTACATGGGAAATGGTTGATCAAATGCGAGCTTTTTATCCTTCTTTATTTTTTGGTTGAGAAGATGTGTTTGGTTTATGTGTTTTGGTTTATATTTTTATATGCATATGTGTATGGTAAATATTGCAATGAGCTATATTAGAAAACTCCAATAAGTAGTGTGTTGTAAATACTTAATCGAAATTGTGTAATAAAGCTCCAATAAGCAATATGGTGTTCATGGTTTTGCAGTTTGGTATGATGTAAATTTTGCATCAAGCTTTGTTATAAATCTCAATGGGTAGCATGTTTCACTGGTTATAAGCGTCATTCAACACCAAGGACAGTGTTCCCCCAAGGGGGAGGGGTTTGTAATAGCCCCTAGTTGATTTGCCATGTAAAAAAAATAAGTCCAAGGTCATGGGACAAGTATTCTAAGTTGAATGGTGGGAAAACATTATAGTGGGCATCAATTATGGTTTATTAATGGCTATGGAGATTGGCAAAGGAAAAAAGACAATAAATTGCATTTAATTATAAAAAATAAAGGAAAATAGGAGAAAAGGAAGGTGAAGAGACACAAATTTGCATGCAAGGGAAATTAGAGAGAAAATGAAGGAAAATGAAGAAAAAGGAGACATCAATAATAAAAAGGCATAAGAGAAATAGTTTACTGCTTTTATCAATTCTAGCGTTTGACAGTTTGGAGTCTAGTTATTTTTCTTTCTCTCATACTCTTGAACACTTAGATTATTCTTGGAACATTCTAGCAATCACTTGGATTGAAGAAAGAAAGCAAAGGAAAGCAAGGGAGCGCAAGGAAGCAGTTGGATCAATAGCTACAATAGGAATACTTTGCATGTAACAGGTTACATGTGTGATTTCCTTGTTGGTTTTTGGATGCATGGTATATGGATGTGGTTCCTTGATTATGTGTTGTCATTAGAATGGAATTTTTCCTAGATGGATAGTGGTTTCAGCCTTGTCCTGTCATTTCCTAGATAGTCATGGTGTAGTGGGTCCCCCATTTAGTTTTTCTGATTGGTTCTCAGGTTTCCTATGGTTGTAGATTAGAAAAAATTATCTAGAGCCCTGAAACAACTCAATTTCCCTGGAAGTTTTGGGTTGAGTTAATAGTCCCTGAAGCCTATAGATTGAGATAAATTCTTTGGAGCCTTGAAACAACTCGTGTTCCCTAGAGACTGTGGGTTTAGCTACTAGTACCTGGAGCCTTGGACAACTTGGGTAGAGACCAATCTGGTTGTTGTTAGTGATTTTTGGATCGTATAGGTGAGATCACTAAGCTTGAGAATTGAGGTGGTTTGGCCTTTGGAATCCCTGGCTGGTTTTATTTTAGTTTAAACCTTATGATCCCACGTTCATGCTTGGAATATGGTGCGGGGGTGATTAGTTGAAAGAGAGATTTTGGTTCATCCAATCTATGGTCAGGTCGTATGTGGAAGTCCTAACTTAGTTTGAATTTTCATATGTTAATATGAGTTATTTTCCTATTGTGATCTATGAGACTTGTACTAGTTATTATGGTGATCTTATGGTTGATTTGTCATAGTTTCTATTATCTTTATATGTTGTTTATATGCATGCTTTTATGATGTGCTCTAGCTATGGCTATTGTTCATGATTTGATAAGTTACTGGATGGTTAATGAATGCATGGGTTAACAAGTTGTATTGCAGCTAGCTAGAGATGACATTGAGCCTTCTTGGTGATTTTAAAATGTTCATGTTGGACATTGGATAAACCAACGCTCCCTGTGTGTTTCACGATATGGCCTAACTGCCTCGCATGGATCCTTTCCTTTGGCAATGTGATCATTGACTAACACATGTGGGTTTTGGTCTAATGACAATCGTGATTCCCAACAAGTGGTATCAGAGCGTAGGTAATGAGTTCGATAGACACCTGGCTCGCGTTGGGGGGGAGATTGTTGGACATCAGATAAACCAGCATTCCCTTTGTGTTTCGCGACATGGACTAACCGCCTCTCATGGATCCTTATATTTGGCTATGCGATCGTTGAATAACACTTACGGGTTTTAGTATAACGACAATCGTGATTCCCAACAGTTCAGAATTTTATGATCATATATGCATTCATGACCTATAGGTTATATGTTTAATAAAATGACTACCTAGTATTAGGCATGTCTAGGTCAATATCTTGCTCAAACTTTGATTGTTTAGTATTTTTATCATCATTGTTACTGACAATTCTAGGTAATGGTCTACAGGCTAGACTAAAAAAGTGGCATATATCTCGCGACCACATGCATTGAACAAGGAAATTTGGGTCATAACCGCATGGAGACGGGCCTATGGGTGAAACTATAGCCTCCTAACTACATGCATGAAGTGTTATTGGTGTAGTTGGGGAGTAAACCTAGTGAAAAAAAGTTTTGGCTCAAGGATTAATCACATGGGTGGTTAGTAGTCTCCTGAGTGATTTGTAGTCTCTAAGGAATGTCAGTTTACTTCTGATTTGTAGGCCCCACTTCCATAACTGGAACTTGGAGGTCATATCATATTATAGTGACACCCAACTCTAGTTTACCCTGGAGAGCTTGTCAAAAGTGGGTAAATGTGGGAGAAGGTGTTACATTATTTTAATTTTATATTTATATTTTATTCAATATTTTTATTAAAATAATTGTCAATTATTTCTTTAACCCATGGGGTAGCTCAATTTGTGATCGTTATGTTATGAAGTATTATATAGATTTTGAGATACAAGGTTCATATCACATGTGCGTGTTTACCCAAAAAAAAAAAATGTTAGTTATTTCTTTTAATTAATATCAATAATTTTTTATATAATATAAAATATTAATTACATTTTATTGAAACTATTTTTTATACATAAATATAAAATTATTTTAGCTTTGATGGTTATCTCAATTAGTGGGGTCCCCCTCATTAAAGCGCATTTCTATTTAAAGGTGAGGGGTTCAATTCTCTCAACACCCTTGAGATCAAGCTCCATATAGACATGAGAGTTACCCATCTTTAAAGTCTATAAACTACATAAAAACAAATAATATTAATAAGAATAAATAATTATTTACATATATTTATATATTTATTTATTAAACCCATTTTATAAATATACAGTTTTTTATTAATTATTTTACTTTGGCGAGTGGATTATTTCTTGCCTTTAAAAGTAAGTGGATATTGCCATAGATATTATAATCATAACCTTTAAATTGAAATTATTCTTAAAAGTATTATAATTATATTATTATACTTTGAAATGAAAGAAAGACATACGCATCAAACTAATGATAAGAAAGCATCTTATTGACATGATTTTTTGAAAAAACATTGTAATTATATTATTACCCTTGCAAATTAAAGAAAGACATACGTATCACAGTACTGAAAATGTTTTTTTTTAAGTGTGGTAAGAAAGCATCTTATTAAAATTTTAAAAAGAAATTTTGATGTTGTAAGTTTTTATCCACGTGGTAGGTAAAAAGAATAATAAAATAATTAATTTTTGAGATGATAATGATTGTTAAATTATTCAAAGATTAATCAGGTATGTTTTTAATAAATTTTTAAAGTTGTATAAGATAAATATGTACAAAGCCTTTATTAAAGGGAAGTAAAGGTATTATATAAATAGAAAAATAGAGCAGTGATTGTAGTTATCTAAATTTGATGCTAAGAAGTTTTGGAGGAAAATTATACTTCATAAAACTAAAGAAAATAATATGATTCTCTTAAAGAGTTATAATTCTTACTTTAAAAATATTTAAGAATCTACTAACACTATAGACAACAATTTGAATATTCCTATAGAGGATGAAATATTTCCTCTCGAAGACATAGAGTTTTGGGTTAAGTGGCTCACAAATAGGAAAGTCAATGACATTCAAGGCTACCAAGCTGAAATATTTAATATAGGAGGCTTATCCTCATCATTGCATACACAAGATCTTTAATTTGGTAATGAATCATGACTTCCCTAAATCTTGGATGTATAACCTCATTGTACCTATGTTTAAAAGTGGGGACAAAAGCATTCCCTCTAACTATAGGACCATTATGATTAACCCCATTTTAGTTAAGTTGTCCAGAGTTATTTTGGAAAATAAGATTAGCCTATAACTGGAAAGTCATGATAAAAGAGCTAAGGGCCTAGCAGGATTTAGGGTATATCATTATACTATGGACCACTCTCAGGATCATTACAGAGGAGTGTCACAATAATAAAATTGATCTTCCTCGTTGTTTTGTTGATTCAAAAAAACTTTTGAAGCCTTTCCCATGACAAACCTTCGAAAGAGTTTGGAAGAGATAAAGGTTCCTCTTAGAGTCGAGGGTTGTTGTGACAAGGTTGTATGGGAATGTTATTGCCATGTTTAGGAGCACTAAGGGTTGGTCGAAAGAAATTAACTTCAATATTAAAGCCAAACAAGTGTTTTCCTTGTCCCCTACCCTTTTTGGTATATACATTGTTAAGTTAGAAGAGTGTTTGGAAGAAGTAGGTTGTGTTGGCCCTACTCTCACCGGTATAGTCATCACACTTCTTCTTTATATTGATGATTGATCTAGATTTAAACAGGAATGCAATAAAGTACAGAAATAACCATAAATACAGAGATGCAGCAGAAATAATACTTTATTCCAAATACTGAAATATGCTTACAAACAGAAATGGAAATAAACTAGCTAGGACGATGGTAGCTTATCTTTGAGAAGAGATGTGGTGGCTACATGCCTCTAAACTATGTTACAATGAGGCTCGAAGGCCTATTTATTGTTGAGAAACAATGGAAAACCCTAAACATCCAAAAAGCTAACCCTAAGAGATGAAGCGCCAAACTATGGGCCCCGTTTGGGTAAATTGGTACATCAACTTCCCAGGGTCGTAACTTTGGCATACGATCTTTGTTTGACGTTCACAATACCTCATTAGAAAGATCTATCCGAAGACTACAACTTTTTAGTGAATCGGTCAATCGACCCATGTTGCTCCCAATTTTCCCAAAAAACATCGTTTAGAGCCTCAAAATGGCTCCGGAAGTTCAGGGACCGAAAAACTGCCAAAAATAGTAAATTGTGCTACAATTAAGGAAACTGAAAAACTAAAAGAGATAGTTGTGGGGTTCCAAGTGGGGCTGGTGGATGGCCACCAACATCCACCTGGATCAATGATATTGTTCTCTTGGTAAGGAGTCCTTACAATCTTGGCAAGAATCTATGAATCCTCCAATACTTATGTTCCAATATGGGTATGATTGTTAATGCTAACAAAATGAAAGTTGTGATAATTTTACATCACAGATGTTACCTTCATATATGACAACAACAAACAATGTAAACTTTGAAATGGGAACTACAAACTCAAAATGGGAACTCTAGCCAAAAAAACCCCAAAAAAACATGAAAAGCAGTGTTAAAAACGAAAAGTGTGTATACTGGAACAATGTTTTTTTTTAGGGTTAATTTTCAACATATTTAAAAAATGGCAGTAAAACCAATTTTTTTTGTGCAAAAAACAATTGTTTTTGAGGAAAAAACACACTAATATTTTTGGTAGAATAACGTTTTTCTTTCTCAGGTATAATTTCAACCTTTTTTAGTAATGAAGATAAAGATAAAATAATGGGATTTGAAACACATTAAAATTCCATCAGTTTTCATCCATGTTGTTAAACATATAATAACATGACATTAAAGATCACTAAAATTCTAATTGTTTTCAACCATAATATTAAAGATACAAAATAATTGGAAAATTTTCAACCATAAAATTAAAAAACTCGAAGTTTTCAACGTGTCATTTAAACTATGACATTATGAACAAATTACATACTAAATTAATCAAAATGTCAATACTCGTACATTGAATGAAACATAAATTATATCTCTAAGTTATTGTTGCATTGTAGATATTCTAAACAATAAAAATCATCATAATTAAAACATATAATCCAACAAACATAAAAATGACTCATAACTTCATTTAACACCATATGGAAATCAAAATTTTTATTTCAAGATACGATGCAAACATCAGTTATATAAACTGTCTTAGATAATTATTCAAAATCACTCATATTTTCTTGCACACCATCAGAATTCACATCTTCAGATGAATGACTGGATGCAAATGAATATGTTCCATATTCTTCTCTTTCATCAACTAGTGCCCCATCTGAGTCCACATGCATGCCCACCATTTCAAGTTTCAAAATTATTCTGGATCTACGACTGGTTTCAGCAGACTCCCATCTCAACATTGTTCCTTATGGTAACAATCTCTTCAAAATCTCCATCATCTTGAAGCAAAGATTTCACCTCTTTGTTAAATTGAAGTCATAAACAAGTATGTCAACATCCTCCAATTTTAAGAGGTCTGTGCGGCGACGATTTATATTTTTACCCTTTCTTTTTCTCTTTCTGCCAATTTTTTTTATCAACTACCATCTCTGGCTTGTACACACCATTGAATGGGTGTGTATTTGTGGCATACCAATGTACTTCAACACCTGCAACATCTTCATTTTCTGTAATGACCTTTATAACCTTAGCAACCCAGAATGGATAGCCATTGGGATCTCCATATGCTAGCATTGCGATCATGTAACCCTTCTTAATATCTTGTACTGAACCCTTGTAAAGGTCTTCCATGGCTTCACGTTGTGCACGAGATCTTCTGGAACCAATATACATTTCTCTTTCCTTTACCTATGAAGAATTAATAATACCTTGAGATTGTTGTTGTTCAACAATGTTTCTTTCCTCATGTTCATTTGACATATTTTGTGGCCAAATAAATGGAGTTTTCAAAGGTATATCTTCATTTGTTGTTCTTGAAATGATATCACTTTGATTATTAAAAAAAGACTCCCACCAAACAGAATCAACAATATCAAAGTACACATATTTATATCTAATACATTTTTAATTTCTTCTAGGCAATCAGAATAATTTATATCTTTATTCTGCCTGCGTGCATTATGAACTTTAGCAACTGATTGTAATAACAATATATTTGATGAAAATATTGGATGATCTGGAATGAACTTCAAAAATGCCAAACCTGGTGACGGCACCCGTTTTGCAGTAGTTGAATACTTCTTGCCCTGTATTAGTGTTTTCCCATCAATTTGTTTGATACGAAATTGATGTTGGAAGCTAATGCCATTAAGTTGTTCAATGCATTTCTCCTCACCATGTGATCCGAGAATAAACCTTCGCATGTCAACAGTTTCTTCCAACACATCAAAAATAGGCTCTGGCATGTATGATTTCTTAATACATTCAATTAATTATTCCAAGCTCCCAACTTCCTTCATCCTCAATTTGATTGAAAAATGACATAACATCTTATCAATATGTTCATGAGTGTGCCCAATAAGAAGGAAACCAACCTTTTCCCTCTGAAAAGTTCTCAATTCAACAAGCATGTTTAGATATCCAAAAACAATCTGATTTTTTGTTTTCACGACAAGTATTGTCCAATTGAAGATACAAAACTTCAGGAAGATTACTAGACCAATGAGAAAGCACATCATCAAGTATGGTTATTATCATATTTGCATCATTATGAATATTTGGAGTTGTGAAGTAGACCCTTGGCAACATTTTCCCATTGAAGACCATACAACCGACCAAGTGATATTGAATAAAATTTTCCTCCTATAAATTTTTGGGTGTGTGAACAAAATGTGGTAGAAGTGTTTTCTTATGGTCCATACCATCAATTATCAAACCCAAATATTTATTTGGATTATTGTAACACTTCTTTTGATTCTTATACAACCTTTTCCGTTCACTTGTTTGTTGTTCGCTATGCTCTTGAAGCGCTTTGACAATAGAATCTACACAACATAAAAGAAAGCCATTAACAAATACTTTTTCATAGTTGATGACTATACAATTTTAAAAATTAATGTTATGAATGCTTGCCTCTTTTTGCCCCTTCACATTTATCCCTTTTTATTTAAGAGAAGCACATGTACTACAAATCCCCATCCTTGTCTTCTTAGGAATACCGACATTGTTGAATTCTTTCTTCCATATCTTCACAAAATGTTGATATGTAATAAATCGACCATGTCCTTTAGCACCTTCTGCATACTCTTTGTATAAGTTGTGGATTTCTCGTCTTAAGAAATTATCTGGAATATGTATTGTCTCTCTATTTGGCATACACTCTTTATGCTTTGAAAAGAAGTCTTTTATCCATGACATTGCAGTAGTTGATAATGGCCCAAACTGTCATTTATGATGTACATCTGAATAAAATGTGGGATCCTTTTCCAAATTTTCTTGGATTCTTGACAAGAGAAAATTACCCATTGAATGAAACATTTTGAAAGCTTTTCTACAGATAAATAAAAACCCAATATGATAATCATAACCTGACAATGTATATTGCATGCACCCCACTAAATATGAATTTTGCATGCTTTTATTCATTGATAAATATCTCTTCCTTTTCTCCAATGCAAACTTGAAATCCATATGTTTCAAGCAATCTTTTTTACAGAATTCACTTGAAATGAGAGCACTGATAGAACGTCTTCTTGTCAGATATTTTTCTCTACCCCTTGTATAACTAGAATATCTTGGATTGATACAAAAAGGTCTTCTCCTATTCCTTGATACAATATTTGTTGGCAACATCTCCATCATTAGGACTAAGTGGAAACTATGACTATTTATTTATTTGAAATTATTCATCCTTCCCTTCATTAGTGTTGCTCTTATAGTCCTTAGGATTAGGAATAAGTGGAAGATTTGTCTCTCTATTCATAGTGGAATAATTTATGTTATATTCATCAACATGAATAGAGTTGTTACGCAACGAAGATGTTGATGCTTCACAAAGTGAAACTTCATTATCAGAAGAATCCATACATTTCAAACAGAAGAGATTGAATGATATAAATGCACTCTCTCCTAATGATAATATATAGTTTAAAGAATGAAAATTTCCCTCCAAAGTTTCCCTCTAAAAATTTTCGATGAAATTTTTCCCTCCAAAATTTTGTTTCATGTATTTTCCTCCATAATTTTCTTCTACAATTTATTGAAAAATTTTAACTAAAATTTTCTTATGAAATTAATCTTTTAAACTAAATCTTTAAATTAAAATTGTAAACTAAATCTTTTACCTAAATTAATTTTTTACTTAAACTATATAGCATTTACTAGACAATTGAATATTTCTTTTAATTTTTATTATATCTTCTATCACACATTTAAAATAAATTGCTATATCGTCATAACATGATTTATATGTTAAGTTTTTATAATAAAAAAATTAATACCACATTCACCATGCGGTAAAACAATTCCATAATGTTCGCTTTATCATAATTTACTATATTTCCATAACAAGAAAATATGTTAAAGTTTTTATAAAAACAAATTAATCCGACATTCAACATGCGGTAAAATAATTCTGTAATGTTCTCTTTATCATAATTTAGTATATCACCATAACAAGATTTATATGTTAAAATTTTTATAAAAACAAATTAATCCCACATTCACTGTGCGGTAAAACAATTTCGTAATTTCCTATATCATAAATTTCATTATCACTATTCCTCACGTCACATCAAGGCTTTTCAAGGTTCATTAAAAGACTTGGAGCAATTTTATGGAGCAACTACATTGTTATCGACAACATATTCAACGAAAGATTATCACATTTGAAAGATTAGTTTCCCTTTTGTTGTGTGCAAGTTTTAAAATTCAATAGGTTTACTAGTATTTATGTGTTAGTTGGGTTGTTATTTTCACTTAAAATACCAGAACAAAAACATATTCCAGTAAAATAATATTTGATTTTTTATTAATGAAATTTATATTTTTTTAGAAATTAAAAATTTAAATGAGTTAGGCTTACCCGAAAACCCATGGCAGGTAGCAAGCCACTACTTTCGCAGTGGGCATGGTGGGCCCTGTCATGTCCACCGGTGGCACCCACCCCCACGGCCCAGCCTGCCAAGGGTGAGGACCAATTCTTAGATTCGAGCCTCCACCCCCACGGGTCTCCAACAAGCCTACGCCCCCACAGGCTCATTGGGCCGCGGGGAAGGTGGAGGCCCGTTGGAGACTCGTGGGGGTGGAGGCTTGATTCTGAGAATCAGACCTCCACCCCCACAGGCCTGTTGGACCATGTGGGTGGGGCGAGAGGGAGCTGATTTTTTTTTAATGTTTTTTTTAGTTTTTTTTAAAAGGTTATGTTTTACAAAATTATTTATGATTTATGATTATTTATCATTTTTAGATTTTGTTTCCTTTTGTTTGTTCTTATAAGCTATTGTTTTTTATGTAATTTACTGATTTATATATGTGTGTATATTTTTTACAAGAAAATGGCATCAAAGAAGATTTATGTGAATCTTTCTGGACCAAAACCTACTAAAATTAAAGGTGGATCCTCAAAAAACATTGTTGAACAAACCAAACCTGAGCTAATAACTACGAATCTATCAAGTACCTCAAACGATAAAAAGGCGATTTCATACTAGAGGAAATCAAAAGAAGTAAAGCTTACAAAAAATGTATTGTATGTGAAATATGTAGAAGGCGAACAACAACTGCAGATATATCTATAAGTTGATATCCCTAATGACAGTGGACTTTATGAGGTGTTGGGAAAAGTCAAAGACATTTGTTTGATACTGGACACCGAAGTTCTTTATGTACTTACAAAACCGCCCAAGTCATATGACAAAATTAAATATCAATTATCATTGTCAATGTATGACATGATAGAGGAATCTACAAAGATGTGTAAACAAATTATAAATGACATTGCGCAAGATATGGTAAGTATTGTTATTTATATTTTTGTTTTCCGTTATTGTAACTGTATCATTATATTTTTATAACTTAGTTTTTATTAACATATGATATTTTGTTTGACAGAATTTTATTGAAAATCATTCAATTATGTTGGGAGGCATTCATTTCATAGAGCAAGTGATCTGAAAATAAGATCTTAGACTAATATTAAGGTATTACAGACTCATGTGCATCGATTTTCCAATATTACTTAGTGCAACGGATCGATAAGATTGTGAATAATATAGATAGTGAGTAGTTAGAGAAACATAATAGACAAACACACATAACATAGCAAGTTTAATATGGAGTTCACACAAAACTCTTGGGCTATGTCTCCTGGTCCAGTCTTCAGTGGTGACCTCTCTATTATGTCTTCAAGAGCAAAGTTTTACAAAAGTGAGCTCAATTTGAGTCTCAAAACAACAGATATAAAAAAGCAGGGGTTTACTTGAATCCATCAAGTCTCTCTGAGTACACAGACTCTCCCTCTCGCTCTATGTCTCTGTTTTCTCACTGTCTGAGCACTGCTTGCCTCTACCTCTGTCATTCAGTGGCTTTTAAGCCAATCGGCACTAATCTATTAGTTTTCCTTTTCGGGCTCTCTGGCTTCCGACCTCTGTCCGTTCAAATCCCCTCTGAGCATTAACCAATCATGGTATAACGTCTTCAGGTATGGTGGCCACCTATTATGAAATGGAAGGGACCATCGGCACCTTTGAAATCCCCAAAATAGTCGTTCTCTGTTTACACAGAGAAATACACAAAAACACGAGAAAATCCGCCCAAACGTAGTCTATTCGACCTAAAATATTATCAATTCCACCCTCTAATCCCTTCGGATCTGTCTTTGGGCGCTACAAGTGATCATTGATCCAACAGTTATTATTGATTTCGAGTGGCTTACGCGCATGGAGATTACCCGCCCGAAAAGGGTGGTTTTCTCTCTCCAGCGCCTAGCCACATGTCGGCCGGTGTATGGGCTCGGGCAGAGCCCGTCCAATACCACTCACTGCCTAAGGCCTGCCTGAAATCCCGCTCATTTCGGAAATCAAAACACATATTGATACATATAAAAAACACTTTCGGGTCTGTTTTATCGCCCAACTCACATTTCCTTTGTTTTTCGTTTATTTAACAAAAACGCGAATTTACATTGAAAAACTTTTTTTAACGGAACTCAAAATATGTTAAATTCCATTCATAACCCCATCGGGTCCAACTATCGCAAGTCGCAAGTCCCAAATGATATAAGAGTTGGTCCTTAACATAATAATCCAATTTTTCTACTTGCTTGCCATGACTTAAAGTTGCATATACATCTTTAAAATCTACATCTTGAGCATATTGTTCAATGTAGCTTTCATGCAATACTGAGTTATGCTTAAGTATAGTAGATGCATTTATGATTGGTCTTGATAACATATCTACAACCTTATTGTGTATGCCTTTCTTATATCTAATGACAAGATGAAACTGTTGTAGAAAACCCATCCACCTATAGTGTCTTGATTGCTGCAATTTAGTTTGTGAGTGCAAATATTGAAGTGGTTGATGATCTATATGTATAATTGTTTCTTTGCCCATTAGGTAATGTTTCCACTTTTTCACACTCTATACTAATGCATACAATTCTTTATCATATGTGGGATAATTAACTACTGCAAAAGTAAATGTCTCAGAATGATAGCATATGGGTTTACCGTGTTGCATCAACACTGCTCCCATGGCATAGTCACTGGCATTTGTTTCAATCTCAAATGGTCTTTGAAGATCTGGCAATGCTAGTACTCGTGTTGTACTAATTTTTTTTCTTTTAAGGTGTCGAGGGCTTTCTGCTGTTTGCCTCCCCACTGAAACACCTTGTTCAATCCTGTCAAAGCATGTAAGAGAGCTGCAATCAAAGAAATGTTAGCAATAAACTTTCTCCAATATTGTGTTGCTCCTAGGAAACTCATAACTTCTATAGCAGATTTGGGTTTAGGCCAGTTCACAATGACTTCAACCTTAAAGGGATCTATCTTCAATTCACCACCCCAAACAATATGATCCAAATAATTTAAATATGTTTTGCCAAATTCACATTTTGATAACTTCACATAGAGATTTTCTTTTTTCAAAACATCTAAAGTCTGCTTTACATGCTTCAAATGTTCTTCCCATGTTTTAATGAAAACAAGAATGTCATCTAAATATACAATTACAAAATCATTAATAAAAGGTCGGAGTACATCATTCATAACTCTCATGAAAGTGGTAGGAGCATTAGTTAAGCCAAAAGGCATAACCAACCATTCATACAACCCTTGCTTTGTTTCGAACGTAATGTTCCATGCATCTTGTTCTGCAACTCTAACCTGATGATAGCCACTACGCAAGTCCAACATGGAAAAGTAAATAGCTTCTTTCAGCTGATCTAATAGATCATCAATGCGAGGAAGAGGATAACGATTCTTGATTGTTATTTTATTTAGTGCTCTATAATCAATGCACATCCTCCACGAACCATCTTACTTTCTCACCAAAATGATTGGAGATCCACATGGTGATGTGCTTGGTCTTATGAACCCTTTATCGAGCAGCTCCTGTACCTACTTCTTGATCTCTGCATTCTCTAAAGCGAATAACCTGTACATTCCGATGTTAGGAAATGGAGCATCTTGCTGCAAATGAATATCATGTACTATTTCCCTTTTGGGTGGCAGACCTTTAGGTTCTTGAAATAGGATATCATATTCTGAAACAACTTTAACTAAATCGGCTTTTTGTTTAGTATCACAGCCTTCAAATACATTGGTTTTATCAGGGTTCTTTCCCTTTACAACCATTAGTAAAAATTGCTTGCATGAATTTACAATTCTTTTCATCTACCTTGAGTTTATGAGAGTAGTTATTTTTGAGTTGATGAGCTCCTACAATATATTCTATTCCATCTTTTGTGAGTTGATACTTATTTTCAATTCTATAGAAAATGGTTTTTCTATCATACAAGTAAGGACTTCCTAAAACAATACCACATATATCCAAGGGAACTATATCTAACTCAACCTCATCTACAAAAGTTGACACAATAGCAAACCTAAGTTTACGTTGTCTAGTCACTTGCAGCTTTGCTTTATCACATACCCAACCTAATGGATATGGCTTCTTGTGAGGTGTTGTTAGTAAGCCCAACTTCTTTACAATTGTTTCAAAAATCAAGTTTACTTGTGAACCACTATCAAATAAAGTATCAATCTTTTGGTGCTTGGAAATAACTCTAATATGAAAAAGCTCATGTCTTTTCCTCTCATTTTCTTCATTATCAATAAATTGTGCAGAATTACTTGTAGATGCTTCAGAATTTTTACCTTTTATACCTGTGGCTGTAACTGTTGTTTCATCACTTGAGTCTGACCCCAAGTCTTTCTGAATAGCAGCAGCATTCTTCTTCTTCTTACCACCGAACTTCTTGGGTTTCAGCTCCAGATGCAAAGACTAGCAGTGTTCATCATCATTTCCATCCTTTTTGCAATGAGTGCATGAAGGTTTGTCTTTTTGTACATCTTTTGTCTTCCTCTCCTTCCATTTTTGCTTCTTGTTTTCCTTGTTCTTGCTTGCAGAGGGTTTTGATGATCCCCCAATCTCTAGGTTCACATTCTTGCCTCTAGCCTCTAGATGTGTAGCCTGAACTGATACATCATCTAGGCTAGTGGGGCTATGCAGACCACCTATATACTTTAACAAAGTTTCAGGTGAGTCTAGAGATATGCCTAGAGTTAAAGCTCTTTTTCTAAATTCCTAGGTATAGCTTTGTAAACTTTGGCCCTTTAATTAGCGAAGAGTCTGCCAACTCATCATTTCTTGTTGCATATAAGCTAGAGGATAGAACTGTTTTTTAATGGCATAAACAAATTCATTCCAGGTAGAAAGAATTTCACCATGTCTCTTCAGATCAGCTTGTGTCTTGCCTTCCCACCACACTAGGACAATGCCTCCAAGGTGAAGGCTAGCCAACTGAATATTTTTCCTTTCTGAACTAATGTTCTGCACCCTGCAATATACATCAATCTATCTAATCCAGTTATCTAGCTTTTCTGCATTTAATTCACCATCATAAATTGGCAAATCAAATTTCACATCTAATTTAATCACAACAGTTTTCTTCTTTTTCTTTTCAGGGCTAGTTTTATGTGAAGAAGATGATGAGGATGGTGATGATGGAGTAGATGGTGGAGAAGGCCTCTCTTCTTTTCCTTTGCCTTCTGGATGGGCATCTAGAAGAGGTTCCTCTGCTCCTTTATCTGGTTGAGATGTTGAAGTGCTTTCACCTCGACCTTTCTTAAATTCCCGATACATCTCTTCCACCATGGCCTGAAGTGCCCTAAAACCTTCCATAAATTGAGATTCTTCTCCCAGGGGAGTTTCTTCTACCATTTTCCTCCGAGGATAGACTCTTCCAATTTCTGGATTGGCCTCAACAAGTTCTCCTTTTCTCTATTTGAGCTTTGACCTAGTTAGCATTCAAAAAAAAATCCAGCACAAGCTTGTCTAATCTTATCAAACCTAAAGCTCTGATACCACTTGATCTGAAAATGAGATCTTAGACTAATATTAAGGTATTACAGACTCATGTGCATGAATTTACCTATATTATTTAGTGCAACGAATCGATAAGATTGCGAATAATATATATAGTGAGCAGTTAGAGAAACATAATAGACAAACACACATAACACAGCAAGTTTAGTATGGAGTTCACCCAAAACTCTTGGGCTACATGTCCTGGTCCAGCCTTCAGTGATGACCTCTCTATTATGTCTTCAAGAGCAGAGTTTTACAAAAGTGAGATAATTTGATTTTCAACACAACAGATACAAAACAGCAGGAGTTTACTTAAATCCCTCAAGTCTCTCTGAGTACACAGACTCTCCCTCTCGCTCTCTGTCTTTTTTTTCTCTCTATCTCAGCACTGCTTGCCTCTGTCTCTATCATTCTGTGGCTTTTAAGCCAATCGGCACTGGTCTGTTCGTTTTCCCTTTCGGGCTCTCTGGCTTCCGGCCTCTGTTCGTTCAAATCCCCTCTGAGCGTTAACCAATCATGGTATAACGTCTTCAGGTATGGTGGCCACCTGTTATGAAACGGAAGGGACCATCGGCGCCTTTGAAATCCTCAAAATAGTCGTTCTCTGTTTACACAGAGAAATACACAAAAACACGGGAAAATCTGCCCAAACACAGTCTATCGAACTTGAAATATTATCAATTCCACCCTATAATCCCTTCGGATCCGTCTTTGGGCACTATCGGAAGTGATCATTGATCCAACAGTTATTATTGATTTCGGGTGGCTTACGCGCACAGAGATTACCCGCCCGAAAGGGGTGGTTTTCTCTTTCCGGCACCTAGCCACGTGTCGACCAGTGTATGGGCTAGGGCCGAGCCCGACAAATACCACTTACCACCTAAGGCCCGCCCGAAATCCCGCTCGTTTCGGAACTCAAAACACATATCGCTGCATATAAAAACCCTTTCGGGTCCGTTTTATCGCCCAATTTGCATTTCCTTTGTTTTTCGTTTATTTAACGAAAACGTGAATTTACATTGAAAAACTCCTTTTTACGAAACTCAAAATATATTAAATTCCATTCATAACCCCGTCAGGTCCGGCTATCGCAAGTTGCAAGTATATCTTCCCCGCTCCTTTGTATTGCTCTGATGCGATAATGTGATGCGATATATCACAATCGCATATCGCATAGTCCCCAAGCCGTTGGTAAGTGCTCCTTTGTATTCTGCCGATGCGATATTGCGAGTTAACCTGGGTCGTCGATCTGTGCGCTTGATCGATGGTCCTCGTTGACTTGCGCTGATCGTTATCGCAACTGTCATATGGCCGCCTTCGATAACCTCTGCTTGCCACCACTGATTGCAATATGCCGATCGAATCTGGACCGTTGATCAGCTAGATCCGACGGCTCCTGTGCATCGTTGTTTAAGCCTCCAATAGCATTGTTTTTCACTATTTCTTCATGTTTTTCAGGGCCGATAGTGTAATCCGCCATTTTTACAAGTTCATCCTTTGCGATTGTTTTTTATTTTTTAAGACTTAGAGAGTATTTAGGATCCATTTTGGATTAGCAATATATTATGTTTTCAGGAGTTTCTACTCAGGGTCAGAAGAAGATATGGCAAACAAGAAAAAAATAGTAATTCATGATGCTACAAAACTACATCCAAGGGATCAACAAAGAATGTTTATAGTGGATAAATCTAGCAAAGGTAGACAGGTTACTTTTGAAGATGAGGAAGTTGAAACTAACACTGAAGAATATGTTGCCATTACTGAGGATGACATTAGAACTGATGTTAGAAAGGAGAAGAGCCATAAAAGACCAAAAGTAACAATGCCCATGAATGTCTCTATTCTAGTTAATGATGAGAATGTTAGGAGGAAGAAAATGAAAGTTGATCATTCTCAAATAGTCAAGGCCAACAGTGAAGTTCCTAGTGAAATTCAAAATAAAGAAGGGAAATTATTACACCAGGAGTTGATTTAGAAGATGGCATTATTAAAACAAAACAAAATGTCATTCGACATAACTTGACAAAGACAAACTTAATTGAGGGTGGTCATACATTTCAGTTTAATGTGAGACAAATCTATAAGACAAGTGAAGGACAATTTAAATATCAAATCAGAAAGCCACACCACCTGCATGTTCACAACTTGAAGACATTGATGCGGTACAATCCATATGCTCATGTGGTTAATTATGTGCTTCTTGTTGATACAGTTCAAGTTCCCAACAAAGAAGCTTTTGATAAGTCAAAATTTTTTGAATACAATTATTCTATGCTTGGGGGGAACCATTATGTAGAATCTCAAAGGAAATTGATGGAGGAATATCCCAATAACCCACGTTTTGAAACAATGAAATGTATCATTCATGTTGGTTTATCAGATACAAAAGCAAAGTTATTGGCATGGGATCATAATATAGATAATGAATACAGGATGTCTATGACTTTCATCCAAAGGCTTAGATTTATTCATAATGAGTTTGAAGAAAAATGTGGTGGGGATAAGATAAATGTTACTCTAGAATTTCGAAAAGAATGTCGTATGGAAATAGGCTATAAATTGAGGAGAAAATCAATTCAAAAGGGACAAAGTAAATTCTGATATATTCAGAAGTATTGATAACATTTTCCATTTGGAATTTATAACTGGAGAGATATGGGAATTGATTAATAAGATTTTTAGCATGTGGTAGAACATTGGCATTAAAAACCAAAAGGTTAAAAAGTCTAAAGCATTGATATGTAGCAGCAGTAAATCAGGTCTTGAAATGAAGCAGCATCCAGAAGATATGACTATCACACCTTGGAGAGCATTACAAGGAGTGAAGTATGAAAAACTTGTCAAAGAAATATTATCTCGTGTGAAGTCAGGGGAATTATCATTGGACGAAATGTCTGGGGAATTTCAAAAGTAAGTTTGTTGAATTATTTTTACGTATTTCTATATTATCATTTTCTTTTAAATATAACATATTGTTCTTGGTAGTATTTGTTATACATATCATTATATTAACTTTTTTTACTTTATCTATTCAGTCACAAAGTTTACATTAAAATACAAGAGAAAATGGTTAAATTGTTGAATGAATATAGTTGGAATGATGTTGTACGCAGCTACCCAAATTCAAGTTCTACATCAACACTAAAATATTTTTATCTTGCATTTAAAATGGTATGTTGATTTATACATTTATTTTTATTCATTTGTATACTATTTTTATTTTATAACTTATACATGTATTTTTTTATTTTATTAAAGATGAGAAAGGATGCAAATGGAGCACCAGATAGTTTCAGAAGCTTTATTGAAAAATTAAGATCGAAAGGCTGAGAAAGTAGCATCTTAGGAATGTTGAACTTGATCCAATTTATTACTCATTTCATTTGGAATGGGCTTGACACTATTCAATATCAAGTAATACAAGGTGATTGTGAATACATTTCTAAAGTCATACCTAAATGGGAAAATGTTGCGAAAATCGTGTTCAGGATTAAATCGGCAAGGGGAAAAAATCTAAAAAATAGGGAAAAAAACGTAAAATACAAAAATATTAATTTTTTTCAATTTTTTTAATATCTAAAGCATCTACAACATAAAATAAGTACATTGACACATAAATATGATAAAAGAACTAATATATAAGATGTGTAATATCATTTATAGTGCTACATCACACATAACAGTGAATCATATCCTAAATAGTAAGTCCTGACTCCTGAGTCCCAACTCAGCCTCAAAATATCAACAAAAAATATAATAATGTATCTCATATCATGAGTCATAATGTCATGTACAATGAAATGAACCAAATAACTAGTACTATTGATTTCCTCTACCCTCTTGCAAGAAAATGCAATAATGTTCCCTTTCGCTCTAGATGTAGATGCCGGTGGAGTTGGCAGTGGACTATTTTGTGCTCTAGAAGCTAAAGAAATAAGAGCTACAAGAGGTATACCACTTTCTCTACTGGTGCCAGGGGTAGCCTAGGTAGGTTCTGTCACCTCCTCCTCATGTTTCTCCTCCTCCTCCTCCTCCTCCCCCTCTACGTCTTCCACTACCTCCTGCTCTGACCAATCATCGGCAGACTCCATGAGAGGCCTCTCAGCCTCAACCCTCCATGCAGCAGTTGTGTCAATCCCATCCAATGATATGGCCTTCATATTAGGTATCCTCTCAAGTTGCCTCACCCACAATCGAAGATTGTAGTAGACGTAGACCATGTCATTAATTCGTTGGGACTCCAACCTGTACAAAGATCATAAAATAATAATTATAAAAAACATATTATTTAATGAATTCAAAAAATTAATTGGAAATTTGGAATATTTTAAGTTTTAAGTTTAACCTATTGTGCTTCTTGTTGTGTATTGTTTCAAATACACTCCAGTTGCACTCGCATCCTGAGGAGCTACATGTTTGGTTGAGGATTCGAATGGCAAGCTTTCATAGATGGGGTACTCTGGCACCATAGCAAGTCCACCATGCATCTACAACAAACTTACAAATAAGATAAACATAAGAAAACAAATGAAATTTGAAAGTTGAAGCAAAGTATGAAGTTATGAACTTGAAGAGACAATGAAATTTGAAACAAACTAAAAAATACCTGGCATTTTAGTCTTCCTATCAACCACGACCATCTCAAAGCTAAATGTGCCACCTGCCATCCCGTATATCTCCATTTCTTTGGAGATTTATGCATGTTCTGTTGGAGATCACACCATCCTTTAAACACAAGTTAAGAATCCATCAATGATCTCAGTATCAAATAAGAACCCACATGGGTAAGAAAATGCGGGGTTCAGGTAGATCCCTGCAGCATGAATGGGACGATGGAGTGTGTTGTTCCATCATTCATTAATCACTTCCCATAGGAGGAGTTTTTTCTGAAACCCCTCATCCCCCTTATCATCATAGTAGGCCCAAATGGATTCTTTGGCCCTGTCCATGGCCTCATACAAATAGCCCATTGTGGGCTTCTCACCATCAACTAATCGAAGAACCTTTACCAAAGGTTCAGTAATGTTGCACACCTCCTGCACTCCCGCCCAGAAGTTTTCCTGGTATGAAACTAATCTGCATATGGCCTCTCCCTCTAGTTTACGGCTAAATGTCAAAGCACTCCACTCATCTGAAAGAAACATTCTCTTCACATCCCACGTAGAATTCAAGAGGGATTGAAGAGATATGAAACTGGTGGCAAACTGTGTAATGGTGAGGTGCACCAACTCCTTGTTGTTCGTGAATTTTCTCATCAAGCTAAGCACAGATGCATGATTATATATAAATTTTGTAATGCTTTTTGATGAATCAACAATATCTTTGACAAAGGAAATTTTTCTTATGTCCTCCAAAATCAAATCAATACGATGTGCAGCACAAGGTGTCCAAAGTAAAGTAGGATGTCTCTCCATAAGCATCTTACCAGCAGTAACATAATTTGCAGCATTGTCCATTATGACTTGGACAACATTTTTTGCACCCACCTCCAAAATAAACATATCCAACAAATCACATAATAAGTTTGCATCTTTGATATGTGAAGATGCATCAACAGATTTCATAAACATTGTCCCCTTGGGACAATTAACCAAGAAGCTTATAAGGGTTCTCCCCTTTTGGTCGGTCCAACCATCTGACATCATAGTGCATCATGTTTGTGCCCATTATGCCCTAAACTCCTCCAATCTTTTGGTGCAGTCATCATTTTCATCTTGAAGAATGCAGCCTCTAAAGTCATCATAAGAAGGGATTTTGTACCCTGGGCCAACAATTACAATAGCATCAACAGCATGTTGGAAAAATGGATTATTCCTTGCAACGCTGAAATGAATATCACTCCAAAGGAGAAACTTTCCCAACAACTTATCAACTTATTCTTTCTCCTTTTTTTTAAGCATTGAAGTAATAGATGGTTGTGAACTAGTTGTGGTTCTAGGAACAAAAAATGATGAGGTAGCTACAGAGTTGGTTGTAGACATTGATGCTGAAGTAGAACCAGTGCCACTTCCATATTCACATCCTAACACACTCCTTGCTAGTTGCTTCTTCAGATATGCTTTGGTCACTTTGTCTTGCTCTAATTCTTCCAATGATCTCATGGCTCTTTGGATGATTTCCACATTTGTATTGGTGCAAGGCCTTACATCACGTCCAGGGATTTATGCAAGGTGATACTTCAATCTATAAACCCCCCCCCCCCTCCCCCGACATATGTTTCTCACAAAACTTGCAAGACAAGTTTATTCTATCAAACCCTCCATCAACTTCACCAAATTCCCGCAGAGGGTCCAATTTCCTTGGCATGTTTGTAACTTGGTTGAACTCTTGAGTTTTAATGTAAGATGAGTTTGAAGTTGAACCCATGGCACAATAAGAATTGCAAGTTAAAAAATATATATATAATAATAATAAAATAAAATAAAATGACATATATGACACGACACATTGAATTTTTGATAAACAAACAAAAAAACCTCAACTCAATACAACAATAATAGAAAAATGCACATTCAAACCCAATAAAAAATGATGCAAAAAAGAGCACAAGAAAAAATTAAACTAATAAATCTAACAATCAAGTTTTTGCATTTTTTACCAAAATGAACCCTCTCCACTCTATGCAACAAAAATGGAAAAAAACACCATCAAAACCACTCAAAAATCATTGATAATCAATGGGTTATAGAAACCCAAGCAAAAACAAGAAAAAAAAAACCCAAAAAAGGGCCAAATTTGGTGCCCATACCTAGAAACCACTGTTTGCCGAAGAAATTTGGTCCAAACACGAAGTTCTCTTGCTTAGGATAGTAAAATCTCCCGTTTTTCTCCTCCTCTGCCCTAGTAGACACCTTCCTCTCCTCCTCAACTCTCAAACAAGTCTGTTGTCTGCTAAAAATGAGAAATAAAACTCATCAATTTGCTTATAAAATGCGTTGTCCTAGAGGGTCGCGATTTTTTCCGTTTGAATCGCAATTTTTTCAGCGATTTTTTGGGAAAAAATAAAATAAAATATAAATATAAATAAAAATTTGTAAAAATCGAGCGATATTGGTTGAGTCAAAAAATCACGATTTTCGCAACACTGGTTTCAATATACCAAACATTGACTATGATAGTGACCCTTATACTTATCAGCCTCTTAGTAAAGTGATTGCGACATTTGTGACATTTCATTCAGACACACAATTGGCAATGTTATTGACAAGCTTCAAGGGGAAAACAAACTCAAAGATGCAGCTTACATGGTAAGACGTTGAAATTGTATGTTTGATTAATGTTAAAAAATTCATTTATGTACAAGTTAATTGAACTTTTACTATTTCATGTTACAAACAAAAGTCAAATCTTCTTAACCGTGAAGATAAACCAATTATAAATGATTGTGAGTTCATCCATATTGATAGTTGGACAAAATATGATAGCTATAAGTCTATGCTTCTTAATCGGGTAGATGGAAAGAGTCATAGCCAAGTACTGGTTTATGATGTTGTTGTGAAAAAACTAACATATGAAGATAAAGAAGCAAAATGAGAGATAGTTAACATTTATCAAAAACCACATTCATTGATTAACTATCTTATAGACTTATGTTCAAATGAAAGATATTGGGTTCTGGATTTATTTTCAGGCTCAGGTAAGTTTTATTATATAGAATTGAATTTCAATATCTTATTTCTTAATTTATATGTCATTATACTAATTCACTTCATTATTTCTTTTATCCTTGATAATTAGGTATAACACTAGCATGTTGCCTACAAAAAAGAAAAAATTGCATCGTCATTGAAAAAGATCCAGTACAATGCAAATTTATTCAACAAAGAATTAATGCTCTTCAATTTCTTCCAGATGCAATGCAAGAAATTGGGTTGAGGAAAGGGGGTTTTAATGAATCACGTATGGCAAAAAAGGCAAAGGAACCTCAACGACCATTAGATAGAATGATTGGAAAGGCATACATCGGCAGATTCACAGACATCAAAGATCCATCAAAAGAGGAAAATGAGCAAAATGAAGCAAAAAATATTGTGGAAGAAGACAACGATGAAACTCTAGAGGATGAAGCGTTTGGATTATGTGATATTGTTGATTAAATTTAAGTTATGCTTGGAAATCAAGCTCATCTTTTGTAATTATTAATTGTAATGTTTTGACTTTGACATTTTATGAGAAGAATAAGTATTCAATTAATGTTGTTATATGTTCAATATTTGTTTTATGTGTTTTTCGCTTTAATTTTATGTGAATCATTATTTTTTGAAAAAAAAAATGTGATTATTATTATTTTTTGACATGAAATTAAAAAAAAAAAAAAAAAACTATTATTTAATCAATTTTTGTTAAATTTTTCCTATAAAAATTGTGATTTTGACATGTCATTTTTAGCAAAAAATTATCAAAATGTGTAATTTTTTAGTTATATTTATGTTCAAAATGTTTATTTTTATGTCAACTGTTAAAAATTATTGTTTTTTATAGATAATTATTTGATGTGCATTGAAAAATTAATTAACGATATATAAATATGTAGAATATCGAAAGTTTAAGATATCAATTCTCTTCTTTAACTATACAAAAATAAAGACCTCGCTACGAAAAAAAATGAAGAAGAGGAACACTTCAAAAATTGTTAAATTTAGAAAATAATTATTCACATTTAATATATTCGAAAATTTTAAGTCAAAAAATAAGTCTTCTAAAAAAAGGGTCTAATGCAGAATCATCACTTTTTAAAATCAGCATGCAAATCACTAGCATTCTAAAAACTAATGTGCATAAATAAAAAAAGTGTCAAAAACTATGTTATATATCTATATGTGTGTGTGTGTGTGTGTGTGTGTGTGTGTGTGTGTATCACCACTTTTCAAAATCGGTTGATTTTTTGCTACCTCAACGAAACGGGTAACTATATCAGTTCCCGTTTCAAAGTTTACATTGTAAACAACATGGAGGAATTTCATTCATACAAATATCTTGGAATCAAAATCCATCACAAGCTCAACTAGAGTTATAGTATTAAGAATTGGATAAATTGAGGATGGAAAGCTTATCATGGACTTGAAATAATTGTAAGTCAATATATGTTCAAATATGTGATTAAGAAGAAAAAAATTCGCTTTTAGACACGTGTCACCCCTGTTATCTCCCTGATTCACAGGCCTTGTTTCAGTCGAGTGTATACCCCAAGAAAATTGTACACCCCTCAACGTGGGGGGGTGTGAGGGGGACTTTTCCATCCCCCGCGCGGGGGTACGGAAAGTCCTATCCCCCCCGGCCAAGGGGTCGGAAGGCTAGAAGGCCCCAATCAGGAATTCAGGGGTAGTGCCCCTGAAAATAAAAATAGATGAAAATTTGTCTCATAAAATATTATAATTTTGTAGTCAATTTGGGTTGTTCATCAGGCAGATGATCTGATGATAGAAGTTATCTTAATTTAGGGATTTTTTCCCTAGAAGGAAACCCTCAATTTATAAGAGGGAATTGTATTGCAGTTGTGTATTATTATTCTGAGTGAGAAATAGAGAGGAGATTGTGTGAGAGAAAAGAGGAAATTACAGTGGATCTTTTGTAGGTTGTATCTCTTCATTTTGATGCATAGTATAAAAGGAAGGATTGGTTGTTTCTATGTGGACATAGCCCAAATTGGGTGAACGAGGTATATCTATGTCTCTCTTGTTTTATGTGTTTCTATGTTTTTGTTTCCATAATATTTTATGTGTTCCATTGCCCTGTGATTTAATTTTCATAAGAAATCTAAATCTCAAAAATCAAAAGTATCTCTCTATCTTAACCAATGTAAAGAATAAAATAAGAATTTCTAAACTAAGAACAAATTCTCATGAGCTCCATAGAGAAATTCAACGTTTGTCAATTCCAAAAATATGATGGGATGAAAGAGTTTATCAACATTGTACACTGAGAGGGTTGAAGATGAAAATAATTTTCTCTTGGATTGTCCATCTCACACTCAAATTAGATATAAATTTCAAACTATTTGTCACACTACCAACCTTCTCAACAATTTAACTCAACAAAACTATGGTGATCTTGGAACACTTCTTTGAATGCCTTACGAGCATAAAAATAAAATTCTAAATATTCTCAGGGAATGTCTTACCTTCTTAAGGTCCAATAGACTATATTCGGTATTGAGTAAGTGTTAAACATTTGTCAAGCACTTTGATCTAAGCAGTTTCTTAGGATTTGCATGACACATGTTTTGTTCCTCAATGCTTGTGGCGTGGGGGGATCTGCCTCCCCCTCACCTTCTCCTCCTTAGCCTCCTCTTGATGCAATGAAATTTAATATCATAGTTTCTAAAGGTCCAAAATCCCAGAAATGGAAGCCTGCGAAATTCATTAAGAAACTGGACAACATTTGAAAGGTTCAAGTTAACCAAGGAATATTGAGATCCATGGCTCTTATTGTAGCAGAATGGGATCTAGTTGGGAAATTTATTGAGATATGGCCATCCTCAAAAACCTTTCGGTAGTGGCTTGATAAAACTCGGATCCTAATGATAAAAGTAAAAGTTGATTCTTCCTTCTGTGGAAAGGGTTTATTCACATTTCTATTCAAAAAGAAAGAAGCAGGGACCTCATCTTCCAAAATGGCTCATATTTCATGGGGGCTTAGGGTCTCTATCTAGACTTATGGACTCTTGAATTCAACCTAGAAAATGATGTTCCTTCAGTTGTTTCAATTTGGGTAAAACTCCTGCATTTTTCTTTACATCGTTGGAACGACGAAACACTTCAAAGCATATGAAATGCTTTGGGAAAATTCTTTGGTAATGTTGAACCCAAAGAATCAATGCTTGCATATGCTTGAATATGTATGGAAGCAGATCTTGGAAAGGACCTCCTTGAGGCAATCCAACTCACGCTGGATAATTATTCATTTATTCGATAGGTAGACTGTGACCAAATTCCTTTCAAATGTAAGAACTACCATGAGTATGGACACTTTTTCAAAAATTGTCCCAAATTAGAAGAAGCTCAGAAATAACAAGAAGAGGGAGGGAAATGGAAATCAAAAAAATGGAAGAAGGGGAAAATTTATCAAAACTATCAAAGAGGGCAACAAGCAGTACCAAGAGGACCCCCCTCCCCTTCAAGAAGGTCACATGCAGAAAACCGATCAGCCTCAGGCAATGGATGTGGCACCAACCATTTCGAGAATCAATATGTTTTCCTAGATGAGCTAGAAGAAGGAGAAATTCTTATGACAGAAGAATTGAATTAAATCCATGAGGAAGAAGGAGAAAGTGTTCCCTCAAAAGAAGATAAAATGCTAGAACTCAAGGACACTCTAATACATCAAGCCCCAAATGAAGAAGAAAGGCATAATGAAGAGGAGGAATTCACTTCACTAACAATAGGGATATCTCAACCAATTCCTTTACATCGACTAATGATAGATCTAAAAACCAATCGGACATGAGATTGATCATCCCAAGTCCATAAGAAAGGTAGGAAGAAGAACAAATCAATATGTCAAAACTAAGCATGAAAAACAGGAAAAAGAGAACAAAACACAATTGGTGATTGGTAATATAGTGCTAAATAATCCCAGGAATCAAAAGAAGCTAAGAACCATTGGCCCCCAACTACGGGGAGCACCAGATCCGTAAAGTAAATAAATAAATATTATCTATTGGAATTGTAAGGGGATGGGGAGTGAGAAAAGGGAAGTAGAAATAAGAAGCATAATCAAAGTGGAAAAAACCCTCATTCACCTTCTCCATGAGACAAAAATGGTGAAGCAGGATGCTCTCGCTAAGTGTAAATTGTTGTGGAAATGTTATAATTGAAATATTAATGGAATAAATTGTTCGTTATTTAAACCCAACGTTTCGGACTATTATGTGAATCCATCTTTAAGCGAATGCCCAGATTCTTTGAGAAGATTGATATGGATTAAGGCAAGGAATAGATGAGGATCTATATACTAATTGATGAGGGGAATGATTTGGAGTCGAGTGGTATAAATTTTATTCTCCTTTGAAATTCTATTAACTATAAAATTATGATGTGAGAAAATTATTTCATTTAAATTAATTAATAATTAATTTTAAGATACACTATTATCCAATTATATAATTAATGTTAATTTAGATTGAAAACGTACCCCTCTGAATTGCCCCTCCATTCAAAAGAAATGATTTATTAATAGTTAATTTTAAGATACACTATTATCCAATTATATAATTAATGTTGATTTAGATTGAAAAGAAGAATATAATTATTTAAAAACCAAATAATATGTATTACTTTTAATAATGATTTTGTTATTCATTTATTTTTATTTTTTATATTAAATTTACTTGTTATTTAAAAATGTATTTAGGTTAATATAAATATTAATGAGATTAAATTTATTTCTAATGTTTTGAAATCAATATTATTAAAAGTATTTAATAAAATTAATTTTTTAGAAGTTGTATTATGTGAGAAATAGTTTAAGTTACTTAAATATATCATCATTACTAAGTTTACACTTAATAAATTTACTCAAAGTTAATGAATGTTAAATTTTTGTTTAATTATTATAAGTTAAAGTAATAAATCAATACTTAATAAATTTATTAAAGCTAATGAATAATAAATTTTTGTTTAATTATTATAAGTTAAAGTGATAAAGGATATATGAACACCATCACTGTCATTATTAGAAAAGATTCAGATTTAATTTGTTTTGTACATGAAGTAACTGATTTCTGAATATAGATTAGGAAGAGTACAGGTAGTGGAGAGCGATGGCAAACGCTGAGATTCTTTTCTGCGCAGGGGAGGAAACCCTTGTCCTTGCGGTTGTCGGAGGCGGCGTGGGAGGGAAGGATGCAGTCCTCGCCCCTCACAGGATCGATCTTCTGAGAACGGAGCTGGTACGCTGTGACGGCCTGATCAAGCGGCCCAATGCCTGGGAAGAATCAGACCTCCTCAACACAGCATTCATCCCTCGTCCAAAGAACAAAGCAAAGTCGACCGAGGCCAGAGATCTGCAGACATTTTTTGTCCTGGGGCCCAGAATCTATCCAGGGGGCTGGAAACAGTTAGAGATCGGCCTGTTTTTCAAGAGATCGGCCAGTCTATTGTGCGTCAGGCGAATATCTATTCAGGCGCTTACTGCATGCAAACACAGGGGATGGCATAAGGCAGATTCGCCTCTTCACTCGTTGGCATGGCCCCATCCCCGCAGATCCAGGCCGGATCTACATGATACGAGCAGAGGACATGCGCATCGTTTTAACAGAGGGTCCGCAGACTACGTCGTGCAAATGAGAGATCGCCTCAACAGGAGCCTTGATCTGGGAAACGGCTCATCAGATCGGGCCAAACATTGTAGATCCGGGGTGGATCTATCAGATCTGGCCAGATCCAGGCAGAAGATAGATGGAAGTCCGCCAGATCCAGAACTCAAATCCGTAAAACGGGACTTGATCAAGGCAGACACAGCGGATCTGAAGCAAATCTTTATCAGATCAACAGAAGGCAGACACGTTTGTGTGCAGATCTGGGAACGGATGAGTGTATTGGAGTTAAAAAAAGAGATCCAGGACAAACTGGGAATTCCAGTTGCATTACAAAATCTATTATTTTCAGGGCTCTGCTTGCAGGATCAACACACACTCCAGCATTACAGGGTTGCAAAGGACTCAACTATTATCCTCAATCACCGATTGCGAGGTGGATCTAAGGGAGCTACCTCAAAACCTACAGGTACCTATCGCGATGCAGCCAAAGGGAAAGAACCTCCAAAGGGGAAAGAATCTACAGCTGCTAATGTACCTCCAGGGCAGTATATCGTGGATCAATCGCCAGAGAGTCCCTCCATCTCTCTGGATTTACCAGAGGTAAAGTACATATTCTCAGATCTACAAAAAAATGTTGTTATTTGTAGATTTAACGGCTTTTGGCCTAGAACCGATGCATTATACCAATGGATCCACACGGTCTGGACAAAAAACTGCCAAATTCACCTATGCTCTAAGGGTTTCTTCATAGTAACTTTCCTCGTAGAAGAAGAAAAGGAAAAAATTCTCAATGAAGGGCCATGGTTCTGGGGCAGTGCGGGACTGTTTGTTACCCCATGGTTCCCGGAGTTTGATGCCAATACTATGGTGGTATCAAGGATGCCAGTATGGGTAAGGCTGCATAATCTCCTGATACATTTTTGGCACTCCAAGGCCTTATTAGTTATAGGGAATACCCTTGGAAGAACGTTAAAGATTGATACAGAGAGACACATAAAGGGAATCTTTACTTTTGCTAGAATATGTGTCGAGGTAGATCTTAGCCAAGGATTACCTGAAAGCATCATTCTGAACTTCAACAATTCACAGTGGAAACAATCTTTGGACTATGAGAATACAGCTTTCAGATGCAGGGGATGTCAACAAACAGGTCATCTGTTCAATGCATGCAAAAGCCTCAACAAGAGCAAGCCACAACAAAGGAAGCCCAAAGGATGGCAGAATATAGATGATGTCGTAAAGAAGAGAGTCTCGGAAAAGAAAGCCTCTTCGATATCAGAAGACGAAGAATCAGAAGCAGAAGAGGATGATACCATCATAGAGGAAGCTGAAACAGGGAATCAGAAGGAAAACATATCAGACAACAAGGCTCCACAGTTTCATCCAAATCAGGCAGAGAAGATAAACGATGACCAGAATATGGGAGGGATAAAACGGCACCACCATTCAGACACATCAGATTCAGACAAGGAATCAGGCTTGCAGAAAGCTGAAACACAGTTAGTCATAGCCTCGATTGAGCCCACCCAAGGAGAGTGGCGCAAGGTCGAAAAGAAAAAAGGAAGAAAAACGTGAAGCGTCCTTAAGTATATTCAGTTTTTCTTGCTTTCATTTCTCTTCCTCTCTCTCTCTCTAATTTCTTCTCATCATTCTTTGCACGTTAGTCATATAACGTTGCGTCGGGTGCCATGGCACTGGAGCCCATTGGGCAGCTTATGGAAATGCATCATGCATCTGCAATTGTAACTTTTCATTCTTTAATAAAAAGTTACAGATTTTTCCACTGGAAAAAAAAAGTTAAAGTGATAAATCAAAATTAATATGATTGTAAATTTATTTTAAATGATTATAATCATTTAAAACCTTATGTATTCCTTTTAATAATGATTTCGTTGATTATTTATTTTTATTCTTTTATATTAAATTGACTTGTTATTTAAAATGTATCATTATTGTGAGTTTAAATGTTTGGTTTAAGTTAATATGAATTTGAATTTGAATGAGATTAATTTTATTACTAATGTATTGAAATTACTATTATGAAGACTTTATTAAGATTAATTTATAATATGTGAGTAATAGTTTTATGTTACCTAAATATATCGTCATTACTAAGTTTAATCTTAATAAATTTATTAAAGCTAATGGATAATAATTTTTTTGTTTAACTATTATAAGCTAAAGTAATAAATCAAGTTAATATCATTATAAATTTTATTATAAGTTAATGTTCATATTATTAGAATTGTTGTTAAGAGGTGTGGTTTATTAAGGGTTTCCAGGCATTGCTTATGATAAGGTATTTGTCTCGATTTATATTGTTTTTCATTTTTTCAATTTCAATGGCCTCTTTAATCTTTCGTTTTAGGTAATGTTCTTCATTAATGACGAGTTTGGATTCTTCCATACAGATGTAGTGTGAGGAGGAGAGAGCATGTTCTCCAAGACCAGATTTTGATGTCATGTTCCTTGATATGTTAGCAGTATGTCCCTTAAGCCTAATGTTTAATGATATTCTTGTTTCACCAATGTATTGTTTTCCATATGAGCAAGGGACAACGTACACCCCTTTTTTTATTCTAGGGTTTATAGGGTCCTTTGCGGAGTCTACGATTTTTCTAATGGTGTCAGAGGGAGTGAAAGCAATGCTTATGTTGTGCTTGTTTAGGATTCTAGAAATTTTATCAGTTGTTCCTTTTATGTAAGGTAAGGAGATTTTGGGAATGTTAAAGGTTTCCTTTATCTCATTATCTTTTAGGGTTTTGTGGATGGTTTTGTTAATGATGTTTTTATTATAACCATTATGCTCAAAGACTTGACAAAAGTGATTTATTTCATTTTTAGGTGCTTAGGGTCGGAAATTCTAGAGACTCTTGTGGTTAGGGTTTTTATAATTCCCAATTTTTTCTTAGGATGGTGATGAGAGTTAGCGTGAAGGTATCTTTCCGTGTGGGTTTTCTTTCTATAAACCGTGGAGCTAAGCTTCCCATCTTTTTTGGTTAAGAGGATGTCAAGAAAGGGTAATTGGTTATTCTTTCTACTTCGATAGTGAATTTAATGTGATTTGAAAGACCATTAATATGAGTTAAAAATGCTTCTAGCTTGTCCTTACCATGGCTCCATTTTGCGAAAACATCATCGACAAATCTTTTCCATTCTTCAGGGGAGTAGGGAAAGGATTTGAGGGCTTTTTGTTCAAAATGTTCCATGTATATATTGGCAATAATAGGAGATAGAGGTGATCCCATTGCTACACCATGAGTTTGAGTGTAGATTTTCCCTTTAAAGCTAAAGTAAGATGATTTTAAGCAAGTTTTGAGGAGATCAACGGTTTCACTATCAGTGATGGATTGCATAACTTCAATGGCTTCATCCAGAGGAATCATAGAATATAAGGACACAACTCCTAAAAATTAATCTTATTAAATACTTCTAATAATATTTATTTCAAAACATTAGCAATACATTTAATCTCATTAAAATTCATATTAACATAAATACATTTTAAATAACAAGTAAATTTAATATAAAAGAATAAAAATAAATAATTAACAAAATCATTATTTAAAAGTAATACATATTATTTAATTTTTAAATAATTATATTCTTCTTTTCAGTCTAAATTAACATTAATTATATACATTAGATAATATTGTGTCTTAAAATTAACTATTAATTAATTTAAATGAAATATTTTTCTCATATCATAATTTTATAGTTAATAGAATTGCATTATAATTACAAACCAGAATAAAAATTTATACTAGCCAACTCCAAATCATTCCCCTCATCAATCAGTATATATATCCTCACCTATTCCTTGCCCTAATCCATATCAATCTTCTCAAAGAATCTCAGTGTTCCCCTCAAGATGGACTCACATAGTAGTCTGAAGCATTGGGTTTAAATAACTTTGAACAGGTTATTCCATTAATATTTCAATTTTGACTCACCTGTATGGATTCTCAATTTAAAATGTTATAATGTTGTAGCAATTAGCTCTAGAGGCGCTTTGGGTGGGTATGCTCTCTTTGGGCCACATTGATGATTTAGCTCCTAAAAGAGGAGAAATATCCACACTAACTCATCATCATTCTTTTCCAACTTCCATCTAAAAAGGTTTTTAATATCTTAGTTGCATATATTCCAAATGAATATCATGAAAAGAAAGGTTTTTTTAAGTCAATGGTGTAGTAAAAAGAAGGCGTACTTGGCCCCAACTACATCCTGTTAGGTGACTTTAATGTCACAATTCATCATTGGGAAAAAAAGGGAGGAAGCATTGTTAGGTTTCAGTTTCAAGAAAGCAATGGAAAATCATCTCGCATATACATCTTATAGACATCAAACCCAAGTCTTCAAAAATTACATGGAACAATAAGAGGGCCGGCCTAAGACACATCTCAGCAAGGTTGGACAGATTTTTGGTTAATAGTTCTCTAATGGAACATTGGGTCTCGCCTTTTGTCTTCCATCTTACATGCAGTGGTTTTGATCACCACCCCATCATGATTTTGGTTGAATTTGAGGAGGGTCTTGGTCCTCTTCCTTTTCACTTATATCCACTTTGGCTAAAGGAGGATAAATTTGGGGTAGTGGTCTCCAAATCCTAGTCTAGATGGGTGAGTGGATCACCTATTTACATTTGGGAGAAGAAAATAAAATGGGTGAAAGATGAACTCAGAGAATGGATCATAGGAAATAAAAAGGCCAAAGAGGAAAGGTAGACCAGTTAAGGTACAGGCTAATGGAAGATTGTTTGGTAATGGGATAACTACTAGCTAAAGAAAAGAAACTTTTTAGGAAATGCACAAAAGACCTAGGGAAGAGGAATAAGTATGGCAACTAAAGTTGAGAACCTTGTGTCTCAAGGCAGGGGATAAAAATACAATTTTCTTCTATAAGCAAGAAGAAACAAAGGAGTGATAGAATAAATTCAAAGTCATAGAGGTCAATAGGAAAAAATAACAGATAAGAAAAAAATAAAGGAGGTGGTGCTCTCCCATTTTGCCTCTCTTTATAAATAACAAGAAAGAGCTCTTGATAGTATATCAAAAGAGTTTTTCACCATGACTCCAAGACTTATTTTGGAGAATGATAACCTTAAGCTTCTAAGCCCCACTTTTAAAGAAGAAATAAAAAAGTTAGTGTGGTCTTTTGATCCGAATAAAGATCTGGGTCTAGATGAAGTCACCGAGCACTTATACCAAAATTGTTGGAATGAAATAAAAAATCATTTATTCATAATGGTAGACTTCATCTAGAAAATGGGGAGCATGGGACGCAACCTCAATTCTATATTCTTGGCACTTATGCCCAAAGATGTATTTCCTTCCTCCCTTTCTATATTTCAAGCCCATTTCTTTATGTAACTTTTCTTACAAAATAATTTCAAAGATTATTACTCTAAGGTTAAATCCCCTTCTCCCACTTCTAATATCTGAGAATCGAGGGGGGTTTGTGAGTAAGAGGAAAATAGTGGATAAGATTATACTAGTCTAGGTATCCATTCACTCAAGTAAGAACCAAGGGGACAAAGGCATGGTTATAAAGCTAGGCATGGCCAATTTCTCTGATAAAGTGAAGATTTTTTCCTTTTCTTCCATATTCAAGAGATGGGGCTTTTCCATAGACCTGATTAGATGTGTAGTTACATGCATTTTAAATCCTTGGATCTCACCCCTTGAGAATGGGTTTTATGTGGGCTTCTGTAGAGGTTCAATGGGGTTAAGGCAAGGTTTCCCTCTCTACCTAAAACTATACATCCTTATGGCTAAATCCTTAAGCAGAAAAGTGGAGTATTATCAAATATTTGTGTACTCTCTTCTAGGAATCAAGTATATTGAAGGCATTAGAAGCATTAACCATGCTCAATTTCAAAATGAAATCATTCTCCTTGGCGAC
The DNA here is from genome assembly GCA_031772625.1 of Pinus tabuliformis. Lineage (NCBI taxonomy): Eukaryota > Viridiplantae > Streptophyta > Pinopsida > Pinales > Pinaceae > Pinus > Pinus tabuliformis. The sequence continues at coordinate 878,399,597 of CM062820.1, read as the reverse complement.
CACTATAATCACCTCAATATTTAATTCAATTATTGAAAACTTTTCAGTTTCCTCCAAAGGGTTGATAAATGACTCTAAAAGGCATTCATACTCATGGAGCATAAGTAAATAATTGCATGGGTGAATATTAAGGATATTGGGCATGGTTGGAAATGATACATGGGCACATTTTTTATATCTGGGTATGCCCATATGTTCAAATCCATTTCCTTACCGTTGATGGAATCATGTGGTTGATAAATTCAAAATCAAATTTGAACTATGGGGAGTCGAATGGCTCAACGTAACAATAAGGTTTATCCTTGTTTAACCTATGTTATTGGATCTTCCGTTATATCAATTATTGGATCTGCTAGATCCAGTTTCCATAATGCTCAAGATGGAATAGGAGATTAGGAAGTTTCTATGGCAAGAGAGAAAAAAAAACACCAAAAAATTCCATATCATAATTTTGAAGACGTTCAGACTTCCAAAAGCATTAGAGAGGCTAGAAATTAGTGACCCATCCTTAATGAATCTTGCACTGGGAGAAAAAATGGCATGGACACCAATAACAAGAGCTAATGAATGGTGGAAACAAGTGATTCATATAAGTATCTAAGTGGTGAAAGAGACTCATGCATCATTCATCCTCCTCAAAACAAATGGGGCTCCCAAATCTGGAAATTGCTAACAACTTCAATTCCTCTCTATAAATCCAAATTGACATAGGTTCTAGGAAATGGATGGCACATTAAACTATGGAGTTAAGGTATAATGGGAACCCAATCCCTGATATCAAAAGATTGTTTTCTCCCCTTATGTGAGTGGTTGGTCTCCAATAAAAAATTCACCTTGTATGACATTTTAGAGTGGTCGATCACTAGGCAATGGAAAGGTTTGTCTTGGGGGTATGTCTCAGAGAAGCTTAGCACAATTTGTAATTGTTAGTATCGCGGAACACCGAGAGAAGTGGCATTGTCTAAATATATTTTTGCTTGATCCTAATGGCCCCTAAGATGAATCATCATGTGCATTTTTTTCAAAATAAATAGGCTACATTAAAGAAAAATACCATGGGTAAAACCATGGTTTTTCGTAAACCTAGAACCCAAACCACTGGTAACATGACAGATTCAAGTTTACCCAAACCACCCTAAAAATACCCCCCTTAAACTTGACTCGGGGATATTAACCTGGTCTTAATCATTCATTAACCATCTCACCTAATATCTAACATTCTCACATTACCCCCCTCAAGCTAGGATACCAGTACACCTGCCACCCTAGTACCTCTCTATGTGGTCCATTCCACAACTTGATGACTCCATGCACCACTACACTAAATGTATGTCTAATCAAAGTCTTACGGCCTTAACAATGCATGCTCCTACACAACATGTATGCTTGAACAACAGGTGTTACAACTTCCTTAGGAAATATACTTGCCTATGGCAGGATTTCATAACTTCAATGAAAATCATATGTTGACTCCTTAACTAAACTTCAGCACTATCGACTCCATCTTCATTCTTTTCTTTCTCTTGTCTATACCAACTCTCTCCTTCACTATATATTATCAATACATACCTTAACCTAGCTTTTTCTCACTACTTGACCTCTCTCTCCTTCTATCTCCAATCCCTGATATTTATTTGCATCTTCCTTATCATTGTGTGTCCTCTTCTTGGCTTGTCTTGCTACTCTCGACACTATTGCATACTTTATTTTCTTGCTACTCTCCAAAATGTTGAACACTTGCCTCATTACATAGCTTATGCATTGTTCCAATTCGTAGCCTCATACTCATTATCATTGCAATTTTATAGTTAGCCACAACAATGCTTTGATCCTTTGCCATTCTTTTCCAATTTTCCCTTCATATTGATATCCAAATTCCAAATCTTAATCGGCCTCTAGCCTGCATCATTTATATGTTTTTGATTGGGGATGGTGCCAGACGTTAGGATCACAAGGCGCCGAGAGAAGTGGTGGTGTATAAAGACATCATTGTTTGATGCTAATGGCCAATAGGATAAATTAACATGGAGTTTTTCCACCTTTAAATACACTAAATTAAATAATAATACCATAGATAAAACCGTGGGTTGTCATACACTGAGAGCCCAAAAACACCAATAAATTGATGGAGTCAAGTTTACCCGAACCACCCTAACAATAAGGAACTTGAATCTTCCCTCGCTAAATGTGCTTTGTGTGATGCAATGAAACTCAATTCTTGAGGCTGGGGAGGTGATGTTTTTACAATGAAATGGATATATGAAGCTTTGGTTTTCCCTAGAGAAAGATCTCCAAAATCCAAGTTGTGGATTAACATTCGGAATGCTAAATTTCCTAAAATTAATATATTCTATTGGACACTGGCCCAAAAAGAAATCTTACAACTGAAAACCTTTTGAAGAGAGGAATAATAGGCCATCTTGGTGCATCCTCTACAAACAAGCTCAAGAAATAAGAGATCACTTATTTTTGGAATGCCCCTTTTCTATATTAGTTTGGGAATTAGTTCTAGATAGTTTATTAATTCCAAGGGTAAAATGGCCATCCTCAATCCAAGAATTATTGGGGAATTTGAGGAAAATCCTATCAATGATCCTTTATTGAAAAATAAGTAAAAATAAATTGAACAGAATTTGGGAGGCCATTTCTAAATTTGTAATCTAGAAATTTTAGCTAGGCAAAAACAAATTGGTGTTTCAGGAAGAAATGTTGCACATCATAAGGATAGGAAGAAGAGTAATGGCCCTACCTGGGAGAACTTTTCAAGCGAGAGAGATCAGAGAGGAAGAAGATTAGGGGTTGGAATAGGAAAAACATACCTGAGTAAAGACCTTCAACATAATTATGGGCATAAGGAGTAACAAGATCCAAGATAAATTACAAAAAAGACTTCCAACAGAAGAATTTAACAAATGGATTTTAGAGCAGAGGAAGTTCATTATGAAATTTGATGGAGCATCTGAAAACGACCTAGGGGTGGCAGGAATTGTGGGGGGGGGGGGGGGGGGGGGGGGGGGGCGCGGTGATTTATCCCCTTAATAATAAAGTAGCATATAAATATGCCTAAGTACATGGAAATGCTTCCAACAACATTGCAGAAGCATATGTTATGTTTCAAGGATTCAATCATGTGGTAAACCTCTAAATCCAAGAGATAACAATAAATTTAATTTATCATATTTATTATGGAACCTTCCATAGGGACATGAGGTTAAAAATTATTTTCTATAAAATCCTTAGTCTGTATAGCAGCATTCCTAGGAAGCAGTGCTTCCATGTCTTGAGGTATAACAATGCCAAAACGGACTCATCGGCGTATTTGGGAATCAAATTAAAAGAATGAGAACTAATGTGGCAAGGAGAAAGGATCTATGCTCCCCTCCCTTAGCCATGGTGTAATGAGCCAAGAAAAAAAGATAAGGTGTCCTCCTCCCCTCGAGCTGGAGGAAACCTCGCTATCACTCCATGCAAGGATTTTATCATTTCAATAAGGGGCATTCAAGGCCTATATGGTTGATCTTTTCAACATGAATGTTTTATAGTGAAGAGAGGTTCTCGCATGCATAGATCAGGCTCTGATGTGGTAGGATTGAAGGTGAATCTTGCAAATGACAAAATGGAAAGGAAATTCAGCATTAGGGGTTTAATTTCCATAGGAGAGGGAGTAAGGTAGCATAATGAAACTTGTCTTGTCATCTCAAGTATCAGATGGTTTCTCGTGCAATGGAAACTCTGGGGAGATAATTATCCATGGTGGAGAGTTAATTGGTCCTTCAATTCCCACCAAGTGGCATCATTTCATTCCAAGAAGTTGGTTAATCAACTTGAAAATGAAGCTTGGAGCAATGGACTATTTATATGAAGGAACAGTTACAAATTTGGTGGTATTTTCAGTATCTAGAGTGCTCTATGGATATTTAATTAGATCCCTTGGAACTAAGGTAAGTCTTCATAATCGGTGTATATGTCATTTCTCATTCATTGAATAATAAGGGATAATATGTGGAATGTTGTAATTCTTTGGAGAGGGTGTTATATGAGTCTTGATGGCAGATGTCAAAAAGTGCTTTGTTTTAGTTATGCCTTTGAATATATAATTTTTGGACATTTCAGTGTGGGAGGAACTTGTATTAGCATCATATGTTCTTTCTCAATATGTTATTTCAGGGATATATTATGTTGGTTTGAAGGCTCAATTCTAAAATAGTATTGTAAGGATAGTTTATGTGTTAACAGACTTAATGTTTATTGCTTGAAGGATTTTTCTCTTGTGGTATGTTCGAGTTGCATTTCCTTTTGTCTTATCATCATGATTAATCCTTAAAGTTGGGGTGTTTGGTGCATTACCCTCCTACTTTTGAACATAGTGAGAAATGCTCTGTTCCCTTTCCTTTGTGTGGGAAAAATGATTCGTAAGTGGATATTGTGGTTGATAGGATCATCTTGGGTTTTGTGTTAGTCAGTCCATATATGGATCGTCAAAAGAAGTTAGGTCCTTTACTGGGCCTTATGTGGCAAAGCATGGGGACTATAAGTCTCCTCTTATGGGGACTTTATCAACTAGTATAATTAACATTAGTTTTACTTAAGGAAATAGCCAGGAGCCTATGGAATTGTGACTATGTTGTCTCTCTTCACTCTGAGTGGGGGTGGTCTTTGGGAGAACTTCCTTCAAGTGCTCTAGAAATTCATACTATGTACAAGAAAATATGTCTAGGGGTAGGGATGATAGATGGATAGAGGAGAATTCCAATCAACAACAATAAGATATTCTTCAAATTTATTTAAAAATAAATCAATTGTCATCCAATCTTATGGTGTCTATGGAAATGATGCTTGACCTCCAACAAGAGCTTCATCTTTTGGAGGATGAATAGGAGAATACCATAGCGAAATTAGAAGAAGTCATGCAACGAATGAACCTAGCTAGTAAAACAAAGGAGAGAATCTCCTCTGAGGCATCAATGCAACTTCTAAATAAAATGACCAAGTCAATCAACAACAATAGTGGGAGGCTCAATCTCCTAACATTTGAATCATGATTGTTTGGTGATGCTATGTAAAATTTTTTTTGTGCAGGGCACCTTTTAGCGTGTGTATAAGTGGCATAATCCAAAATAATCCACTCTTGTAACAAAGTTACTAACATAATGAGAACTCTAGCCTAAAAAATCCCTATTTTTCGCAAAAAACATTAAAATACACTACAAAAATGAAAAGTGTTGGTGCAGCATCAACACTCTTTTTTCGGGTTAATATTCCAAAAAAAAATCAATAACGACATTAAAAACCAAATTTTTGTGCAATAAACATGAAAAACACCGTGAAATGAAAAGTTTTGATGAAACTTGATGTTGCATCGACACTTTTTTTTCGGGTTAAAATTCAGTTTTTTGTTTTTAACAATGACATTAATAATTACTTTTTTTCTGCAATAACATGAAAAAACAGCCCAAACCAAAAAGTGTTGATGTTGTATCACCGTTTTTTTTTTTTTTTGTTAAAATTCCAACATTTTTTTAGCAATGGCATTAAAAATATAATATCATGACTCTAAAAAACCTTTAAATTTCAATAGTTTTTTACAATACCATTAAATATAAAATATCATGAATTCAAAAAACCTAAAAATTACAACAATTTTCAAACCTGGCATTAAAGATAAAATATCATTGCTCTGACAAACCTTAAAATTTTGACAATTTTCAACCATGGCCTTAAAGATAAATATTATGACTCTGAAAAACCTTAAAATTTTGACATTTTTCAACCATGGTATTTAAGATGATATATCACGACTCGAAAAACTTAAAAATTTCAACATTGTTTAGCCATGGAATTAAATCCAAATATTATTACTATAAAATACCTTAGATTTCAACATATTTCGAGACCAAATATCATAACTAAAAAAAAACCTTAAAAAAGAATACCCAAATCAAAGAGTCATTATACCAAATGCCAAAAATATAACTCTTAAAATCTTAGCCTAAAGAAATATCACACATTACAACGAAAACTTAAAAATCAATCATCAAATATACACAGTGGGGGCAAGGTTTTACCCATTGTAATGAAAATTTAAAAATCAACCATCAAATTGGCACATAGTCGATGTGGAATTGATCCAATGTAACAAAAACTAAAAAATCAACTATTGAATTGACACAGTGGGGTTAGGTTGCTAAAATATCAACACAAACCCTAAAGCAAAAAAAAGGGGTAAAAAAATAAATAAATAAATAATAGATAATTAAATAAAAATTAAATAACAAAACAAAATAAAATCATATTTGTTGGATGGAAACATTGACTAAAAATTTTTATGTGATGGATCTAGAAATGTCAAAACAAAATTGCTCAAATCAATCCATAGAAGTCTTCTGGAAAAATAAAAATTAAGAAGAAGAAAAAGATTTTTTTTTTAAAGAACAAAGAAAGATAAAAGAAAACTAAAATATAAAAGAAAAATGACCAAAAAAAATCAATGTAAAAAAATTATTAAAAAAAACAAAAAACACTCAAAATAGAAAAACAAGCAAAATTTTTAATTAAAAATAACAAAAAAAACCATGAAACGTGAAAATTCAAAAATAAAGATAAAAAATAAACAAGAAACGAATTTAAAAACAAAAGAACAAATATATATATATATATATATATATATATATATTCCACAATTTTTTAAAAATATATTTTAAAAAATAATAAACAATTAGAAATTAGAATATATATATATATATATATATATATATATATATATATATATATTAAAAAATAAAATGTTAAAAGCAAAACATTAAAGAATATAATATAATACACACACACACACATATATATTAAAAAAAATAACGCAAATTAAAAATATACAAAAACGTCCTGGGGTCGCTCCTGCCGCCATACGGGTAGCACTCTAGTATGAGCTGGTTTGGGCTAGTTCATCTTAACGTTTTTGTATATTTTAACTTTTTTTCATTGTCTTTTACAATTTTTTTATTGTTAAATAATGAATCCATACAGGTGAGGATAGTTTTTAGATAGAGGAGGAATGACCTGTTATCGAGTTTTGTGAACCCAATGTTTCGGACTACCAAGTGAGTCCATCATCAAGGGATGCGTAAATAGATATTCTCCAAATCTTAATGATGTATCCAAGAGCTATATTTAGGTTATATATATATATATATATGTTATTAAAGAAAAGATATAAGAAAATATGTCAGCCATTATTTTTATAGTTTTTCATTTATTTAATTAATTAATTAATAGATATATATATATATATATATATATATATATATATATATATATATATATATATATATATGTTATTGCTTTTCTCCTAATGTTTTTTACTTTTAATTTTTTTTATATTTAATTATTTTGGTCTTTTTAATTTTTTATGCTTTTTAAATATTTTTATGTTATTTTTTTCGATTTTTTTTCTAATATTTTTTGTGTTATTTATTTTACTTTTTAATCATTTCAATATTTAATTAAATTTTTTAAATTTATATTTTAATATTGTATATTATTTTTTTAATATTTAAAAACAAAATGTATAATATCTGTTTTTTTTATATTTTTGTTTATTCCCTAGTGGGGGTGGCAGAGGAGGCGAATTTGTGTGATGGGATAGTCACTTGATGGAGGGCCTAATGGTCGGCCAAGTGACATAAGGAGGTCAGTCATCTGGCAGACGCCAAGACAAGAGCTCATTTATGTCAGTTGGCTCGCAAGCCTTCTCCGGGGAATTATGCTCTTTGTGAGGCATGATTTTCGTCTTGTGAAGCAGGTTATGGGAGTTGGTGTAGCAAAGGGTTCAAGATCTGAATGGGATTTCACCAAGGGCTTATTTTGAATGGATTCCCCTGAACATTGATGCATCCCTGCTATTTACTCTCTCAGAGCAATTGGTTTCTCACCTTGTCTTGAGGATGAACCACATTAGTTGGTTTGAAACATCAACCCAATCCTTACAATGTGATTAATCCGAAAGATTATTCTCTACATCATGGATCACAAAAGTCTTAGATCTAACATCTGAATAGTCACAGGGGTCTTTCTTGTGCATGTGTCATTACGAAGCTTCTTCGGTGGTGTTTTGGTTCAGTGTGGTTGTTCCGAGCAGTGGACAAGTTTACGTTTGTCTTCGGCAGGCTTGGGATCTGGGTTCGGGTGTGGATTCTTTACGGATCCAGAGTGGGAAGGAGGTCTCTCTAGGATTTAAGGCTTGGATTCCCTTTGCATGCAGTTGGTCGTCATAGCGTGGAAAGGTGGTAAGTATGCAAGGCACCGCTCTTGTACTTGGTTTGGTGGTGTTATTCATTTTTTATGTTTATTTCCTTAGTAAGGGTGGTAGAGGTGTCGTTTGGTATGGGGTCGACAATATGTTTGTTGAGGAGTGTTCTACTATCATGGGAGCCAAGCTTGACTCTTTTCTTAGGGGGCAGTGGTTGCTTGGAGTCTCAGTTTTGCAAGGCATAAGCAATTTTGTTCTCTGGAAGTCTTGCGAGGTGCCTGAATGGGCTCTCGAGCACCTCTGCCTCTATGAGGGCCTTTTGATTCAATGGAGAGATGGGTTGGGGGTGGTGGGAAAAAAGTGTGATTGGACGGTTGGGAGAAAGTGGTTAGCGGTGGTGGAGTTGACTAGTGTTTGGGTTGAGTGTAGGCTTCGGGCTTGGTTTTTGTGTATATGCGTTGGGGGGGGGACCTTAGCTATATGCTTGTTTCGGTGCATAGCACTAGGCTGGTGCAAACCTCTTCAGTGTCGCGTGTGTCTTGGGACTGCAGTCGAGAGAGAAATGTAGGTGTTCGGTGGTGGTTGCATGGTTTTTTTGCTCGAGGGGTCTACATGTTGTGGCAAAGGGGTCGGGCCTGTAGAGGCAGTATTTCTAGGGATGGTGATGATTTGCTAGGAGGTGGCCATGCTGAAGGGGAAGCTAAATCAGGTAGGGACGAAGGGGAATTGGCCCATGAGGCATAGCCAACAGAGGGTGGGCATGGAGGACTCTCGTCGATGGCTTCCATTTCTTGCCAGCTTCAAGCTCTCTCGACACAGATTGTGGACCTTGTCAATCATCACCATGATGATCGAAAAGAAGTTCGTAGTTTTACGAATGACATTCAGCAAAATCAATCGGACTTAATAGATCACATGGCTCGGTGTGACATCGCCAAAGGCGCCTCCATGAGAGGTTGGACCGTATTGAGGGACGCCTTGGACATCTGGAACATCATGCACATGAGGGTCCTCCTCTTCTAGACCAGTCGGGTAATTGGCATGATCAGCTTCCTCCAAACTAGTTGATGTCGGGTTACATTTGTATTTTGCTATCTTTTTGGTGTCTTTTTTATGGTTTCATGTGTAAAGCTATTAAATTTTGCTCTAAAAGACAATCTTTTTGTACATACCCCATGGCCAATAAATCTAATAAGAGTGAGGTGGGGAGGACTGCGATGATTATATATATATTATCCGGAGGGGCGGCTCAATTGGTTAATCCAAGAAATGTGAAATTGACAAAACTTGAAAGACCCATGTTCAAATCCCCCCTGTTGTAACCAAGGCTACGGGGAAGAGGACATATCGTAGCCCCCCAAAGGTTTACTAGTAGTTACGTGTCAGGCGGGCTATAGGGATACAACATTTTGACGAATTATATATATATATATATTATCCCGGGGGGGCAGCTCAATTGGTTAATCCAAGAAATGTGAAATTGATGAAACTCAAAAGACCCATGTTCAAATCCCCCCTGTTGTAACCTAGACTACGGGGAAGAGGACATATTGTAGCCCCCAAAAGTTTACTAGTAGTTACATGTCAGGCGAGCTATAGGGTTCCTCTTATATATATATACACTAATTTATTTCTTTCTTCTCTTCTTTTTTTATAGGTAACAGTTTTTTTGAGACATTGTGGTTTTTTGTATATATTTTTAATTTTCTTGTTTATATATATATATATATATATATATCAGAGGAACCCAGCAGCACGCTTGACACGTAACTACTAGTAAACCTCTTGCGGGCTACGATATGTCCTCCCCATAGCCTAGGTCACAATAGGGGGGATTTGAACTCGCGTCTTTTGAGTTTCATCGATTTCACATTTCTCATATAAACCAATTGAGTTGCCCCCAGGGACATTTTAAATAAATATTGATTTTAATTAGTTTATAAAAAACAAAAAAAAAAAAACAAAAACAAAAACAAAAACAAAAACAAAACAAAACTTTTTAAATGTTTTTGAATTTTTCCTTTCAATTTTTGTTTTTAATTATTTTTGTTTTATTTTCTATTTTTAATTTTTTTTTAAACAAAATTTTTTATTTGTTTTTTTAACTTCTTTATTTTTTTATGTTATTTTTACAATTTTTTTTTTGTTATTTTTACTTATAATTTATACGAATTATTATTTTTGGAAAGAAAAAAAACTTCATATATTATTATTTTTTGACATAAAATCCATTAAAGAAATTGTTTTTCAACTTTTTCTATTCAATTTTTTCCATAAAAATCATTTATTTGATATGTCATTTTTAGATTAAAAAATCCGAAATGTGTATTTTTTAATTATATCTATATACACAATGTGTATTTTTTCGTCATATGTTTATAATTATTAATTTTTTTAGTGACAATTATTTTATTTGTATTGAAGTATTAATTAACGATATATAAATATATATAAAAATCACAACTCTAAAATATTTATTTTATTATTTACTTTTTACTTTGTAAAATAATTTAGAATTTCATTACAAAAAAACATTGTCAAAAAAAATACACAAACTTGAAAAACACTTAAAAACAATAGCAAGAAGAAAACAAAGAAGAAGAAGAAGACAACTTGAAAAATGGTTAAATAACCAACATTTAACACGTCTATTATGCAAGTCGTTGCTTAGTACCTACCTCATATGCAGAAAGTAAAAAGTAATAGACAACTGAAGTTATTGATAGCAAAGTTATCCATATCGGTTGCAATCAATTACCAAAACAATGAAGATCACAACGAGACACAAAACACAAGATATATGCTCCAAGTTGGGGAAAACCCCATCCAAGTGGAAAACCTAGAAGGAATGCTCCTCTTCTTATAGAGTCCTCTTACAAAGAGAATTCCAAGGCCCAAATACCAAAGCCAAAAATCCTCCCAAGCACCAAGTCATCCCACCAGCAAGATCTTCTTCAAGGAAGCTTCAAAACTTCAACCCTACAACTTCGCATCTGAAATTTCGGTAATGCAACTTCACCTCAGAATTTTGACGTTGCAATTTCGGCCTCTTGCAACTTCGCAGCTTCACAAAAACCCTATCATCTTCACATGTGTGGACAGAGAAATATGATCTCCAAGAGACTTTGGCTTCTTCCTCTTCTCTTTGTTCTCCTTACTCTTTCTCCTTCTTCTCTATTGAAAATCGAACTTGAGATGAGATGATGCTTCAAATGAGTCGAGCTCCCTTTATTTATAGCCTTCTTGAGGGGTTGAATAACCCTCCCTTAGGCCGCATAAGGGAGGGTTATTCAACCCCTCACATAGGCAAGTAAAAATTCTATCCCTAAACACCAAGTAAAATTTATGAGCATAGGCTACTTTAAATCTCATTTCATATCTTAGAAGGAATCGATAGGTATAAAAACATAGGCGCTCACCTTAGAGCTCAGATGAATCCTTTTAAATACTAAGCTAAACCACAGAAAGAGGAAAAGTACAAGAGAAATAAAAGCAATCAACAAATTTAAGAAAAGATAGGAGAAATGCTAGTCAACTCTGACAGAATCAAGTTGATGTCGGAGTCCTTAACTACAAGGGAAAACAAAGTCTCCTTAAAACTAAGTAGCTCTCTAATCAACCAAATTTTATGATTATTTAAGAAACCAAATGCTCTAGTTGATCCATAGAACTGATAGCCTCAAAATGGGCAGTAGGTTGTAAATCCACAATTATCAATGCAAAAGGATAACCTAGGGTTCTTTCCATCTGCTAGAGTTCATAAGAAGTTATAATTTTAGACATGTTCACCACCTACATACTTCTAATGGTTAATTTTCAACTCATAGGATCTGTGGAAACATGCTTCCTCTCAAATGTATATGAGGTGACATTACCTAAAGATAAAGCCCACATTTTCAGAACCATAAGCCAACTCAAGGTGCTCATAGTAGATTCAGTTGGATTCTTAGGGGATAATTTAATGTTAGTAAATATCTCTCATTAGAAAATTAGAAGTGGATGCTAGCCTATTTTAATATCTTATACTTTACAATCAACTATTTGATCTCAACCTTATTAATTTCACCTTCACTTGCAACAACCATAGCGGAGGTTCCCAACAAGTCGCATCAAGATTGGATAGATTCCTAATCTAAAAAATCACCTAGCCTGGGACATCTTTCTGGATATGTCCATTCTTCCAAAAAATGACTTGGACCATTGTCCCACCAATTTACAAATATAAATTTGAGCTAGCACCAAAAATAAGCCATTTAAATTTGATTTTTTTTTTGTTATCTCATATGGATTTCTTGGAGGAAAAAGAAACTTTGGTCTAACATAGACAACCTAAATGGATTCACAATTTATCATCTTTATAAAAATCTAGAAATCCAATTGAAACCATGAAACAAGGACTTTGGAGACATTTTTCAAGCTAAAAAGGAGTTGGAAGATAATATGTTTTCATTTTAAGGATCATGTGAAGAGGTTGAATAGTCACAAAATCCATGATTGTTGTGTGACTCTCTGTATCCAGGAATTTTTGTATCTAACCAAACATAAATTGCAACCATAAGCGAGAGATCATATGTTCTAATTTGGAATGTAAGGTGTGGAACCTTCTAGCTTCATTGTGAGACATCAAATGGTGTTTCTTGAAGTTAAAAGTCCAAATATTATGCACATAGCCTTGGCATTGACATGCACATGGAGACATTTACAATGGTGCAAAATATAGCTCAATAAGAGCTCATATGAAAGAAGTGTTCTTACATTTACAATGGTGCAAAATATAGCTCAATAAGAGCTCATATGAAAGAAGTGTTCTATTGTTCGGGCATGAAAGTACAATGGTCTATCTATCTAAATATTTGCATATATAATTATTATTTAAAACATTTTTTAAAATTTTATTGACTCTAGGTCAATAGAGCAATGAATCGATTTTATTCAAATTATAGAAATATAGAAAGTTGATAGAAAGTCAACCAACAAAAAAGTCATGTGATTAATTCGGAAGAGAAATGTCAAGAAAATTTATAGTTATTATCATTTTAATATGTGAGAGTTTTAACATATTTTGAAATTCTTTTGCAACTAGTAAACATATGGTGAAAATAAATGTAATTAGGAATTCCTTTAAAATTAGAAAATTTAAAATGAGAAGGCAATAAATTGAAATAGAAAAAGCAAGCAAAAAGACTTATGACTAATGAAAAAGCCAAAAAAAAAAAATCAATTGTTTTATTGTTAAAATAAGTATGATAATAAATGGAAAGAAAATATTAATTATGGAAAAAATATTTTACATAATTAATTGTATTTCATAGTGGTTAGTGTTTTATTGAAAGGGAAAGTCTCAAATATTTCCAATTTATGAGGACACTTGGCAATTAGAGGTTTTTTTCCTTCTTCTTCTTTTTAAACAAAGTTTAATTGTTACAAATTGATTTTAAGCCACATAAAATTAGACATCCACTAATAAAAAATTAGAAATTCGAATTTTAAAAATTCAAAAATTAATTTTCAATTTCTATATATATATATATATATATATATATATATATATATATATAGATATATATATATAATTTTACAAAACTTTAATAAACTTTGGAAATAGTTTTTAAAAAATTGAAAACTAATTAAGAATCAAAGCATTTTGACCCAAACTAATTAAAATATACTCTGCCTAGGGAGGTATAAAAAAAATGTGCATACATAAGACATAAGAAAATTTGAAGTGTCAAACATATGCCCCCCCAAAAAAAAGGTTGATGCTACATCAAAACTTTAAAAAAACAGTATGAAAATCACCAACATTTTAAAAAAATTATCCATACTTAATATATAATAAAAGTTGATGTTTGTTTGAAGGCAACTACTCGACCTGCTGAAGACCTAGCCGTCATCTCAGCACTGCGCCCCTGGCCGTAGGCCAGCCTTGGTCTTCTACGCTGCTCCAGAGGATTTCTCAGTTGAAGCCCTGCCAGCTTGATAGATCGGAGAGCTTGGGCTTTTGGGAGCAAGCCTGCGCAGCCCCGCAGATGTAGAGCTTCACTAGCAGAGACTCTCCCATGGAATCCAGCGGGGGCCCTGCCCCTCCTCTCAACCCACCTCCGGAGATTTCTGCATTCAAAGCATTGATTGCCCCCAAGTTCAGAGCGCCCTCCCACGGCTAGTCAGCAGAAGTTTGTCAAGAAACTAGATTCGATCCCTACGGTTTCCCTTCCTGAAGAAGAAACATGCAAAGCTGCTCTGAATCTCGCTGAGAGAGGGTTAATAGGCCAATTTACGGGCCTCTGGCCATCCCCAAAATCGGTAGAAGACTGGACATAAAGAAACTGGACACCCTTGATTAAAGAGGGGGTCAAGAGCTATTTTGTGGGCAAAGGGTTCTTCGTATTTGTCTTTGAAAACCCGGATGATAGAAGCCTCATCTTTAGAAATGGTCCTTATTTCATAGGACCACAAGGCATGTATCTAAACAAATGGTCTCCCGACTTTGATCCCTCTCAGGATGTCCCCTCCGCTGTCCCGGTGTGGGTGTGACTTCCCCATTTGCCACTCCACTGTTGGAACCAAAAAACCTTCCAGATCATTGGTAACGCGCTCGGAAAATACATAGATCAAGCAGCAAGGAAAGATCAGTACTCATGCGCTCGAATCTGTGTAGAAGTCGACCTAGAAGAGGGTTTGCCTGAAGCAATTAAGCTCATTGTTGCTGGGTAGACACATATCCAGGAACTGGATTATGAACAGCTCCCTTTCAAATGCAGACACTGCCATGGTCATGGTCATTTTGCAAAGCACTGCAAGAAAAAAGCAGAGGAGCCGGCAGACAAAACAAACGAGGATCAATGGACAGTAGTTCAAAAGAACGCCCATCAAAAAAAGGGAAATGGCAAAGGGCATACCTCTGGAGCTCCAGGCAGTTCCAAGAACAATCAAGAAAAGGATGCAACCCTGAATGACTTAGAAAAAACTCAGATCAAACCAGCAGGTACGACTCAGGAAAACCAGGTACATACAGAAGCCCCTCCACCCAACAAAGAAGGGGAAGAAGCTATACAGGTAGAGGCCTCACAAGGTAGCCCCTCCAACCCATCTTATGCTGAAGTAACAAGGAAAAAACCAGTAGATAGTTCGGGTTCTTCAGAGGATGAAGCCTTTGAGCATCCCTCTAGAAGAGCAGGCAGGAAATCCCGCAAAGAATTAAGGGAAGAGGAGGCAGAGAGACTCAAAGTCCAAGGAAGTCAGTCCACCATAGAAATGTCCATCAGAAGAAACACCAGACCAAGGCCTTCAAAGGGAGGCCCTATTCCCCCTCTCAAGTAAATCATGAAGCTCGCCTCTTGGAACTGCAGAGGACTGGGGAACGCCTCCAAAGCTGAAGCAGTCATGGACCTCCTGAAAATAGAACCTTCAGACATCCTCATGCTCCAAGAGATGAAGATAGAAGGCCGAGCGCTTCTAGACATCAGCAAGTCAAAGTGGAAGAAAAGTGCAGGCAAAGCAGTAAGTTCAAGGGGCTCTTCTGGAGGGCTGGCAACTCTTTGGACAGAAGATTCATTTTTGCTAAACAAATCTCATGAAACCCAGCATTGGATCTTCACGGAGCTGACACATTGTGCAAGTAAGCTGACTATCTCTCTATTTAATCTTTATGTCCCTGTCACTTACTCTGAAAAACGAGAATGTTGGGCCTCCCTCTCAGCATTTTTAGAACAGCATATCCCAAGTAACATTATCCTAGCAGGTGATCTTAATATAGTTCTGAAATCAAAAGAGAAAAGGGGTGGCTCCAACAGCAGAGATCCAATGCTGACCTTTGTGGAAGAACTATCACAGCAATGGGATCTATTAGACTTCAGTCCCATACGCGGCCTTTACACTTGGTCCAATAACAGATCTGGGCCAGAGCATATCTCTGCTCGTTTGGATCGATTTCTGGTCCAAGGCTCCCTTATTATGGATAAAAAGATAATCAAAACAAAAATTTTACCCAAGCTGACCTCTGATCACAAGCCAATCCAGCTTCTCCTCGAAGATGAAGAAGATCTAGGTCCCCTACCTTTCCGCTTCAGCCCCTTATGGATTGAGAGAGAAGGCTTTTTCGAAACTGTAAAAGAAGCCTGGGCCAAATCATTTTCAGGGTCCTCAAGTTTTGTGTGGGAGCAAAAATTGAAGGCTACAAAACAAGCTCTGAAGGAGTGGATAAGGAAACCAGCCCCTACTCCAACCAGCATAAGGAAAGAAGCAGTGTACACTTTGGAGACCCTACAAACAGAAATGGAAAGCAAAGAGATTACAGCGGATCTTTTGGAACAAGAAATAAAAGCCCAATCCTCAACATATCGATCCTTCCGAAAAGAAGAAGAATATTGGAGAATCAAATCCAAGAGTCTATGGCTAAAAGCAGGGGATCGGAACACCTCCTTCTTCCAT
This sequence comes from Pinus tabuliformis, assembly GCA_031772625.1. NCBI lineage: Eukaryota > Viridiplantae > Streptophyta > Pinopsida > Pinales > Pinaceae > Pinus > Pinus tabuliformis. The sequence continues at coordinate 878,382,925 of CM062820.1, read as the reverse complement.
AAACAATATAGAGCCCAGTTGTCTAGGAACCACATCTCAGAAATAAAGACAACAGAGGGCCAGGTCAGCAAAGGCTTCACTCAAGTCAAAGTTGTAGCGGACAACCACTTTAGAAATCTTTTTAGTGAGGGAACTCAAGCCTCCGAAGGAGAAATAGCAAAATTCCTCTCGAATATTCCTCACCTAATCAGACCTGAAGACAATGCTGCCCTCACCAGCGAGGTAACAGAGGAGGAAATCATCAAAGTTATCTGGTCCATGGAATCAGATAAGGCTCCGGGCCCAGACGGATTCACGATACATTTCTATAAAGTCTGCTGGAACATCATCAAAAGAGATCTTCAAAAAATGATAAAGGGGTTCATGAGAAAAGCTAAGATCGGTGGAGGAACCAACTCCACTTATCTAGCATTAATCCCCAAAGATTCCAATCCAGAAACATTTGCCAGATTCAGACCCATATCACTTTGTAATGCATCTTATAAAATATTGGCCAAATTGTTAGCAAGCAGGATCAAGCCTCTGCTCAAGAGGCTGATCTCCAGTCCCCAAGGAGGCTTCGTGGAAGGCAGACACATTCTCGACAATGTCATTCAAGTCCAGGAGACAATCCACTCCAGCAAAAAGCGAGAAGAGAAAGGTATGTTGATTAAATTAGATATGGCAAACGCATTTGATAGAGTCAATCGTTCTTTTCTCATCAAGGTTCTCCTCTCCTTCGGCTTCTCGCCCCATTTTGTCCAGCTTATAAATGCCTGCATCGATAACCCTTGGATCGTCCCCCTTGTCAATGGTCGTCCCTCTAACTTTTTCCAAGCCCGGAGAGGCATCAGGCAGGGATGCCCCCTCTCTCCTTTCCTGTATATCTTAATGGCAGATACCCTCAGTAGAAAACTCACAGCTGAAAGAATTGTTGGCTCTCTCCCTGGTCTCAAATCCTCCTCAGATGTCGTTCCTCTGAATCATGCTCTCTTTGCAGATGACTCACTTCTCCTCGGAGGTGCGTCCCCCAGAATTGCCAAAGTCTTTGATTCAGTCCTAAAAAGCTATTGTAGAGTCTCAGGTGCTCTTATCAATGAGAGAAAGAGTGAAATTTACAGTTGGAACACAGGCCAACAAGAGCTCATTAACATCTCGAACATCCTGGGATTTAGAGGACATGCCAGTTGGGATCGGATTAAATACCTCCTACGCTGGTGCCTTTAAATGCTTGCAGAAGGAATAAGAATCTCATTTATCTGTCCGCCTCATTGATGACTCACTGTCTGTCGGTCGGGGTTCGGTCGGGCCGGGTACCAGAAACAGTCGAGATTCCTTACGGTCGGGCTGGGCTGGACTGCTTGAGTAAGTGAGCTCAGGCCTCCCTATTACAAATGGAGTCAATAGAAGGTCGCTATGGTCAGATATCATTTGTAAAATAAAATCAAAGATAGCAGCATTGGGTGGCTATTGGTTAACCAAAGGAGGAAAAGTCATATTAATCAAGTCTCAGCTGGCCGCGCTCCCAATCTACCAATCCGCTTTTTTACTGGCCCCCAGAAACGTCATGGAGCAGATCTCTAAATTATTAAGGGATTTTTTATGGCAAGGTGGGAAAGGAAACGAAAGCAAGATGCATTTAGCAAACTGGGACCTGGTTAGACGGCCGATAGCAGAGGGGGGTCTCCAAATTCGAGATCCCGCCCTTGTTAATCTGGCGATGGGTGGAAAACTCCTCTGGAAAATGGCTCATGAGCCCAATCACCCGACCAGCAACACACTACTGTCTAAATATGCCCGCAATTCGTCCTACAGAAACCTGCAATTTGATTCCTCTGTCAACAGCACGCAAGTATGGAAACTCTGTTGCAAAAGCAGCAATTTTTTTAATAAATCCCTGTACAGAGTGTCGGGCAATGGCAAGCGTATTAACATGTGGCAGGACAGAATAATGGGGAGCGATCCATTGGAGGGGAATGAAGACATAGCCGACATCAGAGAATGGCTATCACGCGCAGGCAAAAACAGACTTTATGATCTCTCGATTTGGGACTGCTGGGGAGAATGGGCCGGTTGGGATCTCAACGGCATACCAGATTGGCTAACGCCTCAAAAAAATCTCCTTGTCGAATTGTTGGAAGGCGCCACTCCTGAAAACCGCCATATGAGAGACAGTTGGGCTTGGGGACTGTCAGGCACCTACACCACAGCAGCAGGATACAAAGCACTTCAGAATTCAAAGAACAGCAGTCACCCTCCGGCCTTTTGGAAGCTAGTCTGGGACAATCTAGCTCTCCCTAAAGTGAATTTCTTTTTCTGGACGCTGGTGCATAACAAACTACTTACAGGAGACAATCTAGAGAAAAGGAATATTGCAGGGCCTCATAGATGCGAGCTATGCAGAAGCAACCCTGAAACAGCCCAACACTTATTTCTGGAGTGCAATTTTGCCAAGGAAGCATGGAGGCTCTCTCTTTTGGACCTGCAGATTCCAGCCTTCCCTCAGAGCACTGTTGCAGAACTGTTCGCCTCTTGGAACAATATCTATCCTCATAGCATCCCCACCAAATCCTTCTGGCGAAAAATTTGGACAGCAGTCCCCAAATTCGTTTGCTGGCAGCTATGGTTGGCTCGCAACGACCAAATTTTTAATGGAAATAGACATTCCCCTCTTCAGGTTGCAGTTAAAGCTAAAGCACTCCTCTTGGAAGCAGCCCAACAACAGTACTTCAAAGAAGATCCTCTGCTCCGTCCTGAAGAAAGGAGATGGCTTTGCCCGCTTGAGCCTTCTCCTCGCAAGCTTCTCCTCACTCCTCAGACAGCAAATCCGGAGTGGAGAATAAGAGAACCCGAGGATGGTTTCATAAACTGGTGGAGATCCAAAAAACTTACCACAATCTTCTTTGACGGGGCCTCCAAAGGAAATCCCGGGAACGCTGGTGCTGGAGGGGTCATTTACTCTTCGGATGGGATCTTAAGAGACTGCTTCTACTGGGGTCTAGGCCAGAAGACCAACAACCAGGCAGAGATCTTCGGTCTCCTCAAAGCTTGTCTAATAGCAAGAGAAAAGGGAGTTAAAGACCTCCAAGTCTTTGGAGATTCAGAGATTCTTATAAAAAAATTAAACACGGAGGACCTCTTCAACAATGCTAGTCTCAATAAAATTCTGGGCAGATTGAAAAGAGTCCTTCAAGATTTCACCTCCTACAAGTTCTACCACATTCTTAGAAACCTGAATGGCGAAGCGGATCAGATGGCGAACAAAGGATGCTCTCTCATGAAAGGGCAGATATTTATCAATGACGATAACTTCTTTCAAATTCCTTGAAAAGGCTGTAACTCATAAGCTGAATATGTTGGCTGTTTTCTTTGTAAATGGGGCTGCCTCGGCAAAGACCCCTCCTATCTTTTACAAATAAATAAAATTCATATCCGTTACAGTTAAAATATATATATATATATATATATAAAATAAAAGTTAAAGTGTGAGCCCCAAGGGTTAGCCCAACTGGTCAAGTCGTGCCTCGCCAAAACGGGAGGTCACAGGGTTGATTCTACCCGAAGCCCTTGGGGTCAGGTCTGTGATGGCTGAGGGGTTTGATCCTAGAGATCAGCCTTAGAATTTACGTGGACATAGCCTGCACCCCCTGACCACGGATGTTCGTGAACCACCGGGAAAAAAAAAATAAATAAATAAATAAAAATAAATAAATAAAATAAAAATAAAAAATAATAATAATAATAATAATAAATAAAAATAAAAAATAATAATAAAAAAATAAAAAATAAAAAAAATAAAAATAAAAAAAATAAATAAATAAAAATAAAAAAATAAAAATAAAAAAAATAAAAATAAAAAATAAAAAAATAAAAATGAAATAAAATGAAATAAAAAATAAAAAAATAAAAATAAAAGTGTGAACAATAAGCCCCCTAAAAAAGGGGTTGATGCTACATCAATGCTTTTCAAAATTGGCATGAAAATCACTAACATTTAAAAAAAATGTTCATACTTAATACACAAGAAAATTAAAGTGTCAAAAACATGCTATAAAAGGTTGATGTTGCATCAACACTTTTCAAAATCATATATTTTTTTGCAATCTCTAAAAAAACGAAAACTCAATACACTTCTCATTAAATTGGTAACTTTGTTTTGTGTTGGTGAGGGGTGATGTAAATAAATGGAAAGCAATGGGTTGGACTTGTATTCCCGGCCCATGTCCTTCGGAGCTAAAGAAGCAATTTTACAAAAGATGTAAATATGTTGTATGTTATGCACAGTGATTTCAATAATTAATATAACTTCATGGTTACATTGAAAAAAAACAAGAAAAAAGACCATATTTGGTCTTGGTGTACATTAATCATCACCATCATCATATGTGTGTGTGTGTGCGCGCGAGTGTGTGTGGTTCATGGCCCCCAGAGATTGATGACTCGATACGTCCACAAAATATTATTCTAGGCAGATCCACCCAAAGGGATCACTTCCTATCAGCTAAAACACAGAACTTGACCTCGTGAGTGTCGAGAGAATTTGAATACATGGCCTCTCAATAACAGAGGTTCTTAACTATGGTGACTCAACCAATTGAACTAATCCTCAGGGCTATATATATGGGGATAAACATTATTCAAGAAAAATTGCATCCCTTGGAATAAAATATTAGTAGTTAATAAAGGGTTTAGATGTCTGTAAGCCTTGGATTGTTAACCTATTTCTTTATATATGAGGAAGATAAGATCTTAGGAAAGTAGAAGTATTTTTAGATTATACTCCAATTCCAAGTGTATATAATATTATTTAGTTATATCAGATGATTTTGTAATATTTAGGGAAAAAAAATAAATATTAATAATATAAAGTGTGTATATAAGATTAGTTAGTTGTATAAGAAAAATGTAAAATTTATTTTTTTCAAATTGAAATGATTATTTTTATTATGTGAATATGTAATTAGATTTATAATTTTCTATTGATTAATTAAAGGTGAATATGTATATAGATATCTATAAATAGATAGAAATATAGACAGTTACTCAATCATCTAGCTTCGAGTCAATTGCATTTGTTGCATGTATTACTTAATGTTATTATTGGTACATGCATGATCAACAATAATGAGTTTACTCTAAGTACCATCCATGAAATGTGGGGAATTTCCCTAAGATCATTTTTCACCATATGAAAGTTTCGACTTCTTCGAAGTCACCATGTCATGCTATATTGTTAGAATTCAAAAAATTGCAAGTTGTTTTGTCTCGATTAAGTATTTTGATATTCACTTTATTCACATAGTGGTTAATAAGGGAATGCTATTGAATCAAGGTTCCTTGAGAAAAAATGGGGGGTTCCATTTATTAATTATCTCCCATGAATATTCTCAAAACAAACATTAGGAAAGGCATGTATTGTGTATAAATGGATAAGTGGCATGGTTCATTATGCCACATGAAACAAAGTTAAACTCACTGCAAGGCCCCAATACTTCGCATTGATGTTTTCATAATTCTGGTTCATCTTGGGTGTTTTCTAGTTTGTGGGTGAACCTTGTCATTTCTATTAAACATCCACATCATGGTTTACTTCATGGATCTATTAAGACCTATAGCACCTCATTCTTATTAGTGTCATGTGCAAGAAGTGGAAGCCTTCATAGCTTGTTGGTGGATTTATGGGGTGATGATATACATAATTTGGTGATATTTACTTTGTTTCTTAGGCTCATGAGATGGAAATATGGATCCCCCTCAATGTTTTTCCCTTTTCAATTGAGGTATTTTGGATGGAGGTTGAGAAACTTTACCCTTTCTTAGCTTATTTTATTTTGTGATTTTATTGAGCTTTTGGAATTTGGGTGTCTTAAGCCTAGAAATATTTGGCATTCCAGTTAGATTTCTTCTCCTAACTCTATTACATTCAAGCTATTATCTATCACCATAGATGGACTTCATCATTATAATAGTTGTGGACCATGTGAAATTTTCAACATTCTTAGGATATTAATGAGGGTGGTGCACTATAGTGAGAAACTTCAAGTAGTAGTATCCCACCTTGACAATAGGGTGCTCTCCCAAGTAGATGAGTAAATGGTTAGAAATGTGGAATTGACAAAGAAGAAATACACGCTGCTCAAATTGTGAAACTTATTATGGAGCACAACATCAATTCTAAGTTAATTCAAGATTTGGCCAAAATACCTCATCCTAGGATTCCTCCTTGAAATTCAGTTGACTCACTTAAAGAAGTAGCAATGAAGAAACACACAATTCAACAAGTACAAGAATGGAAATCGAAAAGGTTGCTTTTGGAACTTAAAGCAAAGTACATCAAATCCCCCATTGAAATAGTTGAGCTTAATACTTTGTAAATTAACATCAATCTGACCTTTTTGGATAAAATTCTTAATAATAAAATATATAATTTTTTGAAAAAAATTGTAAAATTAATGTAGATCGTAAACAAACCCTTGAATTATTTTTTAAAAAATGAATAAATATCAAACTCACATCGATATTAACTTATTATACAACACCATCACAATTTTCTTTAAATGTAATTTCTAATTATTTTAATTAAAAAAAATAACTTATAAAAAACACATAATTCCTAAGTGTGAGTATTCAACACATAATTGTATGTGTAATAAAATACCAATACTCTATATTAACCTCCTTTATTATACCTGCCCAAAGGCATTGTATATAGCGATCAATATCGCTTTGACCATGCATTGATTCTGCTGACCTTTTTCATATCGGATGTCTTAACCAAAGTTTTGGACAAAAAACTATATTTAAAATGATTCAATCAATTTAAAATCGATTCTAATTGGTTATGTGGGTTTGGGGTCTAATTGCAAAGCTCCCCGCATACATATGCTTTTATCCAAAGTTTGAAATTCCGCTTTAGATTGTTGTGTTGTTTTTTGAACTTTTATCCAAAGTTTGAAATTATGTTTCTTTTTTAACTTTTATCCAAAGTTCAAGTTTGGAAAGTTTCTTTTTGAATTTTTATCGAAAGTTCAAGTTTGGCACATTCGACTTTGTTACTTTTTGGAGTTTGGCCTATTATACTTTTCTGGAGTGAATAGAGCTTTTATCCAAAGTTTTAAATGTGGTTTCTTCTACCGCCACCTCTCATCTTCCACTGCCACCTATCAGCATGGCTCAAACATCAAGGAGAGGCTTTTCATTAACACTTGTAGGTGTAGTCTTTTTTTATATGGATAATTTCTAACTGTCTGCAAGATATTCTCTGCATGATATCAAGTAGCACACAAGAGTTCCTTTAGTTGCAATGACCACAGTGAGTTTTCTTAGTTGCAATGACTATAGTGAGTTTTCTTAGTTGTAGTGACCACAATTGATCAATAGCCACCATACCCGTAATTTGATCCATGAGATATAGACTAAATATGAATGTGGGTCGGATGGGTGCATGCACATGGTGTCATCAGCATCAGTATGCAATCCATGAGATACAGACTAAATATGAATGTGGGTTGGTTGGGTGCATTTACGTGGCGTCATCAGCATCAGCATGCATGATCTTTGAGTCTGAACTATTGGATATTTCTCCCCCACAAGGTTCCTCGCCATTCTTTTTTATAAATCGCTAGGTTTCCCATGCACTGAGGAGCCAAAGAGGCCATACGCTCCCACCACAAAGCTCCTCGTAATTACTGCATCCTTGGTTTGGTTCCATTCCAAAATATATTAGTTTATTTTTCTTTCTTTACCCAATGTAAATGTAAGTATCACACTGTAATCTCTTCCACTAAAGTGCTCAAGATCCAAACTATCCATTTTTTTTAGTCATATCATCCTAAAGTGGTCAAAATTGCAAGCACAACACTCTCCCAGACAAAGGAGATGGTCTCTCGATCTAATAGTGTGAGTTGTTATCCTCCTAAACCTTTCAAAATAGGGAGGTCAAAAAGTAGCACAAAAGCACTGGCGTCCATCAGTTGAATCTTATAAGCGTAAATTAAGTGTAAAGGTTTCCTGGTTTATCGAATTGAGTTGATTTGTAAAGGTTGCCTGGTTTATCATGTGAGATTCAGAGAAACCACTTTGAGGCCATTCTACTGAAAGGCATATGTTGGTAGCATAAGTTGGTCCAGCCGTAAGGAAGTAAAGGTGAGACAAACATTGCTATTCCCAATACCAAGACAAATAGTTCTATACCCAATGCTAGTTGACCGAGTGAAAGCAGAGACAATAAGCATGTCGATAGCTTGAACTATGCCCCGTCCCCTCCACCATTGGTAGCTTAAAAGGTCCCCTCCACTAGTAGTAGCTTAAAAAGCACTAGATACGTGCCTCTCATGCGAGGTCCCACACCACTCTGGTTTGGTATGTACCCATCAAATAACAACAAGGTAACTTAGGATAAAATAAAATGATATGCACATTGTTTCACCTGGTCGTAACATAAAGTTGCAAATTTGATTTGTCGAATAATCCACAAGCTATGAAAATTGGCTATGACAGGGTAAACCACTGGAAATTTCCTCGTTAGATATTTTTCTGATGATGTTAATGGCCTCTTCGATTATAATTTTAGCGAACAAGCTTGCAGTGGGCTGCAGGCTTGCATTTCAAGATGGCATTAGAAACGAAGGACTCTTCCAGAATCAGTTGGTTCATGAAACCATTTCTTCCATTCAGTCTGCAATCCTCATGATTTAGCCCAAATCCCCCTGGCACCTTCTCCAGATTAATGTTCATGTTAATCTCCTTGTAAATTTTTTATTTTTCCTTCTTAGAACACCATTTATTTCAGATAACTTAATGTGCTTTTCATAAATCTTAAACGGATTTTTCTGTTTCTGAGTGTAATTCTATGCTTGAAAGACCAATGTTGAAATACCAATATCAATGGTATATGCTCTTGCCATCGCATCTCATTTTTAACATGATCTATATTTAATAGGAATCACTCTTAATGGCAAACAATCACATCATCAGGTGTAAAGCTATTTAAAACTGATGGTGAGTCTATTCTGGGAGAGTCATGTTTGTATTGCATGCCTATAGTCTATGTGATATTTGACTTTGATGCAAAATGTGAGGAATTAATTTACTTTTAATCCATGATACACATATGTCTTATTACAAGCAATTGCATCATGTCAGAAAATGTGAGGATTTTAGTTCATTAGTTTTGGTTCATAATCCATAAAATGATATAAAATGGGAGGATTTAATTTACTAGTCCTACCCACACAACATGCACAACATGACTTGTTGAAATGGTTATTATATGTATTAAAAGGAGGTTGTGGCTACACAATACATTGAACTAATAAAAAGAAAAATAGAATTCTATGATATCAAAGACCCAAAATTCTGAAATGATTTCCTACTATTTGAGCAGTTTTGGCAACATATATTAATTGAGTAGTTCTAGTAACATATATTAAAAAAAAACCCTAGACTTCGTCCATGAGAAATTGCCTGACCTAGATAGGTCGGCCAATTTGGACCCCATGGACCCACGATACTAATGTTCATATGCTCCAACCAACAATGGTACCAATGTTCATGCTCTTGGGTTGGTCAGTAGCAAATCTAAATGCATAAAAATTACAAGGTGTTTTGATCAAGTTTGCACAACCAAGGCAAAAAGTACAATGACTGCATTGACAAATACCCATGTGCGTTGAATTATGGTTGAACAAATCCAGGTAGTGGCTGAAGTGGTACCCATCCAAGTCGTACACACATCTGACCAACATTTGCTACTCTGCAGATTAATGTTATTTGTATTCAAATTAATGTTTTGTTAACCTGGTAGGTAATCTCTTTCAGTGATTGAATTCAACTAGATATATTTCAATTATCCATTTATTTGAATTCTATTAGATATATTTCAATTGTGCAATTATTTGTTATTCGGCAGGTATGCCATTACACCGCAATCTTGTTATATATGTGTCATAGAATACCAATCTTATGTATTAACCCCATTAAAACAATATTTACATTTATAATACAACAACCCTTATTCACCCAACTTAATAAATGCATGATTTCTCAACTAATTTATAATACAACAACCTTCATTTACCCAACTTAATGAACACATAATTTATCAACTATATATACATGTGCGCCTCAATATCGCATTCATGCAGTTAAATGATAAAGTGTGTTTAAATTATCCGGTGAGCTTAAGTCGATTGCAGATTCCCCGAATATTCGGGAATCCGATGGACATGGATGCGGTCAAAAAATTGACCACACCCATGTCCGTCGGATTCCCGAATATTCAGGAAATCTGCAATCGACTTAAGGATGGCCTAAATTATCTTTTAATTTACACTAAATCACACCATTCACTAAAATTCAAATTCACATAAAATGTGTTACACCTCTTCTTCTCCATTTCTTTTATAATTTGACCCAAATACAATTACTAAACCACTTCAATAAAATAAGTACTTTTCTTTTTTTTAAGTTCATGGCCCTTTGTAGGGACTATTGAAATCATTTTTTTTTTCATTTGTCTACACAAAAACCAAAGGTAAATCAAACATAATTAATCCAATGTTTTATGTAAAGTATTTTTCCTTCACCTTTCCCTCAACTTACAAGGTTCTTTTAGCACTTATTTCAACCAATAGAAAATGTCGACATCTTATTTGGCCTCACATGGAGGCAAGGTGTAGAAAAACTTAGGGGAAACGTAAATTGGTATAAAAAGTTTTAGTTTCATTCAATTAATACTACGAATTAAGAAGATTTTTGTTTATGAATTAACAAGATATCTTTCTTTTATGTTTAGAAGGGTGACAAGGGTTTACACATGGCTCACACAGATATAAACTCTTTGCATTGCAGTATTCCATACACATAAGTCACACTCAAGTAGAAGCCCTGGTATCAGCGTAACATAGAAGTTGCGAGTAGCTTTCGACCTTTTCTTTCCCTTCTGGTTTCGTTTGAATCTATTGTTGTTGGTGAGGCGGCTATCTTCTGATCCAAAGCATTTACACAGGCGATAACCTTACCCGATGCAGACAAGCTACTTGGTTCTTTACCTTTCCCATGACTTATAGAGACATGGTTAAGAAGATGCAACAACGCAAATATTCTGATAGTATGGAGATGCAGCAAAGCAAATATAATAACAACGCAAATATTCTGATAATATGGAGATGCAGCAAAGCAAATATAATATTTTGATGGTATCTAATGAAGGAGATGCAGCAATGAAAATATTATGATAGTATTTGATAGTAACTATTGCGGTGTTGAAAAATAGTAACTAATTTTGCAGCCTTACCCCAAAGGCGGACCAGGTGAAATGTTTATCACTTTCGCTCTTAGCTGCAACCATACCAGGTATGTTAGTTCTTCGAGTAACCAGCAATTTTTAAAAAACTTTTCCTTTTACAGGGATCTTTCCCGCTTGAACTTCTGAAAGAAAACTAAATCTGAAATTTTATTTAATAACTTAAAGCTCGGCTAAAAAAACCAAGGAAATAAATAATACAAGGTCATTGTCAATTCCATAGATTGTTGTTAGAAAGACATTTAAACATTTAACGACTTCCCTGATTGGCTTGAAACTACATAAACCTTGTCCACTTTCATGTTAGATTTCTCCACACTTGGCCTGTGTGATTTGAATAGTTTGCCAACAATACAACGTGCTCCTTGTCAGTAGCTTGAAACTCTTTCAATTCCTCCGGCAGATTTCAAAGAACTCCCCTCGACCATCCTACATTAGACAGCATTGCAGTGAAAGCATTTCTGAAATACTCTTTAAAAAAAAACCAGACTTTCCTTCATTTAACACCTAAATAATCCTTTTGGAGATTTTTTTTCGCAAAATTTGGCTGAAGCGTTGCTTTCCTGTAATTTAAGTCGAAAATGGTCAGGATTCCGACCTTTTTCATTGTCGCAGGACATTTTTAAAGAACCTTGACACCACTACTATGAGTATGCAATTTATGGAAAGTGTGTAAGGAAACGAACTACGAGAGTCGTCTCTATTTTGGCTTCAACAAGAGAGTGGAACCTGGCAAAGGCATTACTACTAGAGGTTTGTTGGTATTTTTTTTCTACATCATATTTCTCATACTTCTTTCTTATTTTGTTCCTGCAAATTTAAATGTCTATGGCGCACATTGTACCCTGGATTTGAACCGGAGACTTGGAATGCAAAATGGAGTGAGAACTTCGCATACGATGGTGAAGAATAAACTATATGGCAGAACTTTTGAAATTTCTATGAATTTCCATGGAGAAATGCCAAAATGAGGCGACATAAAATTAAGTACTCTTCGCACAATGTTATGGATGAACGAAAGGAAGCTAAAGAGCTTGGTATTGTTTATTTTACCATAAAAACATTTTTATTTGAAGCATACTTTCTTATGGGTCATTCTTAGCTTCTTAGTACAAAAAAACACCAAATATTTTTTGTTTGACTAGGCAAATCCTTACATTTTCCACATTTCATTGGGCATGAACAATGAAATTTTTGGATGGTGAACTCTGTGAGATTGTAAAAAAAAATTGATGTACAATTAATGTTTTGTTTTTGGAGTGTAGACTGGTATTAAGGCTCTACTTGTCATTATAGATCCCATGTCATACTTCTTGTTATCAAATCCTACAAAGGGTGTTCATAAAATATTTTACCTTCTTTTTCCGATTGATTCGATTCTTCCCATCTACAAGTCCTCCTTGAATGAGAGATTCTTGTGCTTGATATTGTAAATAATGGCACAATATGACAAAAAAATATTTTCTTTGTGTCATGGTTAATTTACGGAGATCTTAGGTGAGTTGAAGGAGGTTGGGGCAACATGGATATAGTTCGATGAACCCTCACTTGTAATGGACCTTGAGGCTCACCACCTAAATGCTTTCTCTAAACCTTACGCTTTCTTATAAGAAGTACTTGTTGGGACCAAATTGCTTGTGGAAACATGCAACATGCTTCACTTATATTCTTGTTGAGACATATAAGTAAAGTGGCATACTTTGCATTTGCTTATGTTAATGATACTTTTATTTGTATTAAGAAAATAAAAATTATATTGCATTCCTCTTGAAAACAAGTAGATAATACTTGAACTCCAAAACTCATTATGTATCTTTAGGGATCCAAATTTTTCTTATACTCAAAAATACATTATTTGTATCAAACCATCATCCAGATTCTTGAAAACAGTTAGACAATACTTGAATTCCAAAATTCACATGGTGTAGGTTTGGGAATCTAATATTTTAATACTATGAAATATACCATTCACCTCAGGACCATCATTCAGTTGAAGCGTATATCTGCTATTGGTTTAAACCTAGTACATGGAACTAAAACACTCAACCTTGTCAAAATTGTTGGATTTCCAAGAGACAAATACATTTTCATTAAGTTAATGATTTAGAAGCATCGTTTATCATTTTAAGGGATCTCGAAATGAGTGGTATGTGTGCACTATGCACACCATCTTACCTTTCTTAGAGTGTTTTTGGACTAACATTTAATAAATTCCATATGATTTCCGAGTTAATCTGAGACATATGTTTGCATTATTGGCAAAGTGGTTGTCTCCACCTATTGTTATCTTCTCCATACAGTAGTGGATTTAGTAAATGAGACAAAGCTTTATAGTGAGATTAAGCCCTAGCTTTATTTTTCGCACAAAAAGTACTTGAAGTAGTAGCTCTAGTAAAAGCATTGATTGGTCAAATAGATCACGTAAAGATTATTGACATTTTTGGAACTTGCATTGTGTTGATTCCTGATAGATGACAATTTTTAAAATGTATAGTATAAGGCTTATATCAATAAGCATGTTTTACCAATAATTTACTCATTGTCTATCAAAAGTCATATCTAAGAGCAAAGTTAGAGTTTTTGTTTATTTTACCTGTAACAGAAGCTTTGCCAATCTAGAAATTGTCTTTGTGGTGTAAGACCCCTTTGTTGATGTTGTAGCATCTCTTTAGAGTAGTACTAACATCACATTTTGTGCCCTGGGTTGATGCAATTGATCTTCTCTCACTCCAATACTAACATCATCGTTGGTGTTTCCAAGTTGATTCTATGTTATTTCTCTCACTTTAGTACTAAAGACCACTCCACTATTAAGGTTACCTTTACCTTTGGTTTTTTCCAGGTTAATTCTCTGGTATCCTCCCTCACTTTAGTTTAATAATAAGGACCGCTACACTAAACATTACATTTTACCTTTGGTGTTTTCAAGTTGATTCTATGGCATTCTCCTGCAATTTAGTCTGAATGACCCTTTTGTTGTTATGCTTCATGGATTTATTTGGCTTATGTGTTCACAATTGTATAGTGGTATATCTTTATCATGGAATTTCACATCTTATTAATTGTTACTTAGAACAATTTGGCTGATCCAACATGTATTCAGCATCTTTTGTGATGGAGAGAAACCAACTAATAAAGGTCAAACACCTTCCCTCACATACAAACTCAAAGTCTCTACAACTATTGATGTTTGTAGCTAGGTTGCTTACATGGATTGCTTATCTCAAACACTAAATCACAACACTAGTATTATTATGAATAAATATATTGCAAAATGGTTATTTTATAAATGTGGCATTGGTTAACTAGTAGGGTTCCATTCTTGTTTTCATTTGCCATGTCTTAAAGGGACAAAGCCAAGTGAAAATCTTTCATTGTTTTGTTAGAATAGTTAACCCTCAACAGTTCTAGCACTAGTATAATTTGATGAAAAATAATAGAGAAAAAAAATACCACCACCATCCACCTTTTTCTATTTTCTTCAAGGTGCGTGATCATGGAAGGATTTGCTATCGTAAATTCATATCCAACTATCGAAATCAATTCTTTTCTATTTTATTTGACTTGAGAAGTCCTTCTAAATTGCTTTTTGTTTCTCTCATTTGTGTTATTTGAAAATACCTGCTAAATTTCAAGGTTTGAGGCCAAAGATGATGGGAGAGGGAGGCATCATGATGATGATGCCCTTCTAGGCATGTAGCCACCAAGGACAACAACCACATGCCAAACATTAGTGAGGCCATCAATGGGTTTGAATTTTGATTTTATGGCTTCAAATAAATGGGAACGCCATGTCTTTATGAATTCAAGATCATTTGTATATAGTCCTTCACGTCTCACTCATCTTGGAAGCTATGAGAATAAGACCTATGCATATTTGTCCAAGGAAAATACTGTAGCACCTTCTCTTGTTTCTCAACCCCCAACAAATGAAGGTTCTCGAAGAGGACTTAAAGGTTCTAGTATGGAAACCCTCATGAAGAATGGTCCAAGTGCACCAGTTTCCAAAAACACAAGTGAGAAAATTCTTTCTGTTGCTAATTCAAAATTATTTCTTGGGAATGGTATTCAAGAATGTAGCGTTCCAGTGATGTAACCACTTTTTTTATTTGTCAGAGGCTTATGAAGAAAAGTTTCATTTTCAAGTCTCACTTTCCATCAATATGTGGTTGTCCCCTTCTTCATTTTATGGAAGTGAATTCACAACTAGTATTGAAAAATTCGAATGTCTAACAATTTCTATAAATAATGTGTGGTTTTTCAAAACATTTTTTGGTCCCTTGGGCGGCGTTGGCTTTATTAGTGTCCTGATGTCATGGATTATCATGTGATGAGTAGGTTTTTTATATATACTTTATGTTTCAATTTATCTTGATTGCTTATGGTGACTCGTCATTAGCATTATTATGGTTAATGATCCTCATACTTATTATACTCCTTTCTTGACCTAATGTTTGTGTACCTACAGCAAAAAGCACACAAGGTTAATACACAATAAATTATGCATAATGAGGCACAATAAGCTTCGACGGGAGGCTGTAGGGTTATACAATGCATGCCTTGAGCGATCTTGCACGATTGCAAGGCACGCCTAAGTGTTGAAGGAGCTCAGGAGAAGTGACTTGGAAATGTGTGGCAACTAACTAAGTGTGGAAAAGTCTATTGGTTTTAATGTTCCATTGCCTATATGTCTAAGCAATCCAATAAATCTGTTTTTAATATAATATGTGAATACATATTTTCCATCACAATTTCCACGAGGTTGTGTTTATATTTATTCAAAACATTTTTTAAACTAATTAACATATAATTATGTTATGGTCAAGTCCCACTAGCGCAACTGGTTGAGGATGGGCCTCGTCAGCAAGTCAACCCAAGATCAAATCTCATGGGGGGTGGTTGTGCGGCATGCCCTGTGCTAGGGGGAGGAGACATGCTAAAAAATCTAGTCAACTAAGGGTTGGTGTGGCCCACGTCGGGTGCGATCCCTGGGTGACTTTGATGGCTTAGATGCCCCTAGGTCGCGACTCCTCAAGCCACAGGTCAATCCTGGAGGATCACAGACAACTTGACAAACAATATATATATATATATAACTATGTTATGATTGATATACTGAGATTTAAAGCTTTTTGCTTCAAACCTTGGAATTCCTAGTCAAAAAAAGTGATTTATAATTCCCAATCAAAAACAGTAATTTATAAAATTATAAAGGAACTTCAATGAAACAATAAGATCCATTTATCAATTCACTAGGAACTTAATGTATAATATCAATGAAGTAATACAAAATCTAGAAAATGAACATTAAAACTATCCATTTAATCCATTTTAATTTTACAAATTGTAAAGGTTCGATGTGAAATTTTCGATTTCAATTATGATTTTCTGTTAAATTGTCAACTGACTTTTGTTACGGAAGTAAAGAAACCCCATTTTACGGCACAATGCCAATACCAAGTTCTCAACAATGTGAATATTTTGTATTCACATTATTAACAAGATAATATTAATGATATTCTTGAAGTAGGCAGTGCATTCTATTAATAATTAACATATAATTAATATATGAAAGAGTGTATAGCACAATTCCAATACCAAGTTCTCAGTTATGTGAATATTTTGTATTCACATCATTAACTAAGTAATTAATATATGAAAGAGTGAATCATCTCTGACTTTCAACTCCATTTAAAATGAAATCATTAGAAAATTTTTGAGGTCTAAAATGGGACTTCTAAGCAATATTATAAAATAATAGTGGAAATAATAAAATAAGAAGAGATTACATCATCAGATTTTAGAGGGAAAAATTTAAAAACTACTTTTTCAACTTGCATTTTCAACTTATCTCCCTACTATTTTACTCAAATTTCGATAAGTTGAAAATACGAGATGAAAAAATAGTTTTTTTTAACTCCAAAAATGGTGAATCATCCCCCATGGTTGACATCATCATCTTGAATCATATTGGTTCTTCTAAAGTTGATTTTGGTTGTACATTTTTGTTGTACATAATCATAATGCCTAATAATTTGTTGCATGTAAAAGTATATAATACTAATTCGATAAAGCAAATTTCTAATTACCTAACAATGCATACACATATTTCATGTAACACTCTTAAAAATGGTATTCTGTTATTCGTCTTTGTCTCACTAGGGACTATAGCACTTTCTTCGTGGTCAAAGTTTTTCTACTTTCGATTAGTTTGTCAAGTTTTTGTGACTTTTTAATAAATTTAATCAAAGTTTGGGAAAAATGATGAATATTTCTATTATAAAACCTCCAATTAATTAATTAATCAACCAATATGAAATCTGTTAAAAATAAAAATAAATAAGAAACAATTTATTTAATGATTATGATAAAATTAAAACTAAAAATTAAAAATATAAATTAGAAATTATCAGCCGACCATCAATCAAAATTATTTCTTTAACTATTTATCCTATCACATAGCTCTTCTTGTATAATCATTCAGATTGGTCCTGATGATGGATCCTTTTTGGGATTTGAAACATTGACAAATATGGTTTCTACTATGGATATTCCGAGACAAAGCTCAAAAGAAATAAACCACAGATGCCTAAAATCCATATTTCTATTATTCCGTAAATTCAAAAATATTTTTCTAATTTCTGGAAATCTTATTTCTAATTTTCCATTGGCTAAGAAAGCCCTAATGTGACATAATTCCCCTGGTGGAGGGTGATTTATTTGTAGTTTTTTCCAGTGCCTGACAAATCACAAAGAAACACTAATTTTGTAAGTGATTATTCCGTCAGTGAGTGCTTTGACACTAATATTGACATTTTTATGTCTCACATTGCTACTGCTCTAACCAATGATACTAGAACTGATGGGGTTGCAAGTCCCTTACTTAAGCAAAGACGAGGGAGGGGAGGAGTGCTGAAAAAATATATGGAGTGCGGAGGTGCAAGTGATGGTACAGTTAAAAATTTAATATATTTAATTAAAAAATTTGTGTGGAGGGGAAAGTGTGCAGAGGTGTGGAAGGAGAAACATGCAGAAGAGACTTCGGTGAGGGCTTTGTCATTGAAATTGACACTAACGCTAACACGGAGACTCCTAGTACGTTTACCTCTTATTTCATTTTAAACTTTTACAAATTTGGTTATGTGGGGGAATAGGTGTATGGAGTCATGAATGTGTGTGAAATGAAGGATGTACAGAAGAGGGGGTATGTGTGGGAGAATGAGGGTGTAGAGGGAAATTTCTTCCGCAAACATGAAATTATTTTAACTTTAAGCAGAAATTTAGTATTCAATATTAAATGAAGTGTAAAATAAGTGTTGTACAGGAGAACGATTGTTCAGAGTAAGGAACATAAAATTTCATGCGCAATGCTCTACATTTCTACGCACATTTCCCCTTTATACATTTCTTCAACATAGCTCTCAACACCACATATTAATCAATTAATTAGCATTTTTGGCTTATTAAAGTTTGGGGTATGAAAAGTTTGGTTTACATGTATATCGATTTATGTCGACATGGGCTCATTTTATTTGATATCGAAATGCAGAGTTGTGGGAACACTACTTTTCTAATGATCTAATGTGCAGTTTTCAAAACTATGTTCAAGGATTTGATCATTCAAAAATTGTATCAAAGTAGAAATAGTGAATATTGGTATTCACGGTTCCTTAAAACTGTGTGCATTTATGATCTCGCATTTATGAATTAAGTATTTATTATCCAATATTAAAGGAAGTTTATTTCTAATGCATGTGAGGAAGAAGTGTTGTGCGAGAAAAAAGGTGTGCGGAGCAAGAAACAAAAACTTTCTTCCAGAATGTTTCGTATCTTTGCATACATTCCCCCTCTCACATTCTTTTGCAAACCTCCCTCCCACACAACACAACATATTAATCAATTAATTCATGGTTTTGGAATTATTAAATTTTTGAGCATGAAAAGTTTAGTTTACGTGTATATCTAATTATGTCGACATGTGCTCATTTTATTTGATATCAGGATGCAAAGGAGTTGTGGAAAAACTACCTTGTCGGTGATTCAATGTGTGGTTTTCAAAACTATGTTCAACAACTTTGATCGTTTAAAAATTGTATCAACGTGGAAATGGTAAATCTTGGTATTCATGATTCCCAAATACTATGTGCATTTGGAATAGAAACTTTCTTCCACAATGTTCCATACAGTTGCATACATTCCCGCACATTACATATTTATCAATTAATTAGTGGTTTTGGTTTATTAAAGTTTGGGGCATGAAAACTTTGGGTTACATATATATAAGTTGCGAAATAAGGGGGGGTAATTAACTGTCCCCACTACTATGTCGACGTGGGCTCATTTTGTTTGACCTTTTCGAATACTAATTGCATTTTTTATTTGAGATTAGTCAATGAAATAGTGATTGTCTGGCATTATTAAAAGAAGTGTCTCTGTAAATCGTATGAGGAAGAAGTGTTGTGCAGGAGAACAGGTGTCTAGAACAAGGAACAAAAAATTTCATCTGCAATGTTCATGCCTCTATATACATTCTCCCTCTGCACACTTCTTCTACACACCTCCTTCCCACATAACACTACATATTAACCAATTAATTAACATTTTGGCTTATCGTCCCATGTAAGGAAGAAGCGTTGTTCCGGACAATGGGTGTACGAAGCAAGGAATAGAAACTTTCTTTTGTAATGTTATGTACCTCTCCATACATTCCTACATACTACATATTAATCAATTAATTAGTGGTTTTGGCTTATTAAAGTTTGGAGCATGAAAATTTTGGGTTAGGTGTAAATCGGGTGTGAAATAAGGGTGGGTGATTAACTGTACCCACTACTATGTCGATGTGGGCTCATTTTATTTGAACTCCTGGAATACTAAGTGCATTTGTGATTTCACATTTGTCAATTAAATATTTATTATCCAATATTGAAAGAAGTGTATTTTTAGTGCGTATGAGGAGTGTTGTGTGGGAGAATATGTGTTCGTAACAAGGAACGAAAACTTTCATTCGCAATGTTCACACCTTTGCATACATTCCCCCTCTCCACACTTCTTTCACATGCATCCCTTCTGCATAACATTACATAATAATCAATTAATTAGCAGTTTTGGCTTATTAATGCATGTGAGGAAGAAGTGTTGCACGGGAGAACGGGTGTGTGGAGAAAGGAACAAAAACTTTCTTTCGCAACGTTCCATATCTCTACATACATTCCCGCACACTACATATTAATCAATTAATTAAAAATTTTGGCTTATTAAGGTTGGGTCATGAAAAAAATTGGGTTACGTGTATATCGGGTACAAAATAAGGGTGGGCGATTAACTATCCCCACTACTATGTCTGTGTGGGCTTGTTAGATTTTAGCTTTTCGATTATTAAATGCATTTATGATTTCACATTTGTCAATTAAATATTTATTATCCAATATCAAATGAAGCATCTTTTTTAATGTGTATGAAGAAGAATTATTGTGTAGGAGAATGGGTGTCTAGAACAAGGCACAAAAACTTTCATTTGGAATGTTTGCATCTCTGCATACATTCCCCCTCTGCACACTTCTTTTGCACACCTCCCTCCTGTATAACACTTATATTAATCAATTAATTAGTTGTTTTAGCTTATTAAAGTTTTGAGCATGAAAAGTTTGGTTTACGTATATATCGTTTTATTATTAGTTAGTATCTATTGCATATGAAGAATAAATAAATAATAACATATTCTCATTAGTTAGTATTGAAATCATATCATAAAATTTGAAAAGGTAATGTGAAGATTATAAACACTAATTCTATTTATTTTGTTTGCAAGTGCATTGGTCAGGTGTTCAACATAAGATATCATGAATAACATATCATCATTAGTTATTATCTAATACATATCTTGAAATTTTAAAAGATAATGGGACACTTGTAACCACTAGTTCAAGTTATTATGTCCATAGGTGCATTGGCTAGGTGTTTATCATGTAGTTTTTAGCATTCACAGTGCCAATGAACGTTCGATTATTTATTGAGGGAGTTGGTTACAAAAATATTTCTTCTCCGTGTTGTAAGATAGGCATTCTGGTAGTTGTATGGGATTTTCTCTAAAAGTTATACGGTTGCATATTCCGTAGTTTGTTTAGAGTGTGGAAAACAAGCTCATTTCGAATGTGGCCCAAAACGTGTAGCATTTTTTTCAGATAAGAAATGTGTTCTTCTTTTGTATGTAATGCCCCTAATAATAGTAAAAATAATAAATAATAAATAATAAATAATATAATATTAAAATATAAATAAATAAATAATAAACCATAAAGAAAATATAATAATAGTAAATAAATAATAAATAACGAAGAGAATATAGTAATAATAAATAAATAAAATAATAAATAATAAATTGGAGTTCTAAATAACTATATATAAAAGTAAACTATAAAAATAGTAAGAATAAGTAAAGTTAACAAAAGTAAAACTTAAAATAAAGAAATAAAAAGTAAAACTTAAAATAAAGAAATAAAAGTTGTATGTTGACACATGGAATGTGGGCATGTGGACCATTTTCCATTTTTTTGTCTATTTAATAGACCATGAGGAGGATGAGATTCATCCATTCTCTTGAGAGAAAATTGTTGTTTCCGTGACAGTAGTGCATTGATTGAGGGTTCGGGGGTGGCCAGTTGTAGAAAGATTATGTCCCCAAAGTTTTATTGTCCATCATCAGCTTCAAAATTCTTCAACTACTTAAAAATTTCTATGTCACCTCTAAATACAAGTTTGAAAGAAAAAAATATATAATTAAACCTAAGTTCAATAATTTTGCTTCTGATGACAAAAAGGAATTTAGTTCAAAGTGATTGAAAAATAAATACAATTTTTAAAACCTTTTTTCAATAGATGCATTCAAAATAATATATAATCATATATATAGATTTTGTAAAAATAAATAATCTTAAAATAAAATAATTGTTATATAAGACACTAAATAAATACCATTTCATACTATTTCTTTAAGAAAATAGATAAAAAATTTATTTGGATTATTAAATTTAGATTTTGGATTAATTAGTGTCCAAATAAATTTACTAAGAAGTTGCATGTCAACAATGATAATGATAATAGACTTCGAAATCTTACACTAATTATAATAAGATTTATTTTTTGTAAATCAGTGTTGACTTTTATGCTTAAATATATTGTTTATTACTTTTGGTACAAAGTATGGAAATAAATATATTGAAACTGCGGAGCAACCACTCTTAAAAACAATAACAATAAATAAAGAATTAAATTAGTTGTTTTATTATCAAGTAAAAAGTATTTTAAATTTTATTATTTTTATTTATTTAAATTGAGATGTTATCTTATAACTTGTGATAAATAAGTAAAAGTTATTTGATTGTTATTTTAAATTTTATGATTTATTTTTGAATTAAAAAACATATTTTACAAATAGTTAAAATAAAAGCTAATTATAAATAATTAAAACTATATTTCAAACTAAAAACCAACACTCAAAACTTAAAGAGAAATTCTAGTTAATTTGATATGACATACATAATTATTAATAATATAAAAGCTATGTATTAGTAAAAATAGAGATTTAAAAATACATTAAACCTAATGCTAATAGTGTTTCTATTTTTAGATAAACACTAGTTGAGTATATCGACACTTTAGTGAGTCATACTCATCTCAGGCCACCATTAGTATGTTTTTCTAAGATCTCAAGCATCATTTTTTTAGTATTTATTTGATATTTTAATTCAGCTCAATAGCTTTAATAATCTAAGTGAGATCTTAGTATTGGAGGATCTTTTATATATATATAATTGGTGTATTATAAGAGGTGCTTTATTTTGGTTAATAAAATATAAAAATAAAAGTATTTTTAAATGACAATGATTATAAATAAGATAAAGGTAATGGTGATAGAGATAAATATTAAATATTAATTATAATTAAATTTTGTAAGTGTTTTTTTTTCTGGTATAAATTTAATTATGTTTTATGTCTAAGTTATTATATATAGGGAAATTATAAAAGTGATTTTATATTTTATTTTGAGAAAATATTCTAAATCATAAATTATACAATTAGTATTCTTATTATTCCTACACATGGATATTGCATTGAGTTTGTAGTCACACTTATATAATTTAGAGTTGACTATAAAAATTTGTAAATTTTCTATAGTTTTACTTTACCTATTGAAATTATTTTTTTTACAATATTTTAAATTATTTTTCTGTAATCCAATTGACCATTAAATTTAACATGAAATACACAAAATTACAAGGTTGACATCACCATCTCCCAGAATACCCAAATTACAAGAATATAAATGTTGTTATGAAGCCTTGTAATTGGTCTTTTCCTGTTTGTCGTTTCTTGGGGAATTATCAATATCATTTATGTTGAATGCTAGATGGCAGAATGTCGATGGTTTCGAAAACAAAGGAAGTAAAACAATTAAATTCTAACAAAAATTAAGTCAGAATCCATACAGTGAAACATATTAAATAAATAATATCATGCGAACATAACCACAATCACCTAGCCCTAAAATGTAATATGCCACATAGAAAGACATGAACTTTTATATTCATTCAAAAAAATCTCAAGCCAGTCATGCATCCACACGTTATTAATATCATGGGAGATATAAAAATCATTCCTTAATAATAATTTTATTTATGAGCATTATTTTTACTCCTTGGTCACTACTTTTACTCTTGGTTAGTCGTTGAACTATTACGGGCACCCATAATGATAAACACTCGATTATTTAATCCCTTAATCAATCGTCGGACCGTTAAAAGTCACCCACATTTATAAAGAGTCAAATTTTTAATCCTTTAAAATAATTTAGAAGTGTATTGGTATTTTGATTCAATGCTGGCACGTCATGAGCCACTTTCATTCCTTAATACATATCCAACTTTTCAAACTTAAAAATATAATAAAAAAATTGATTTCCTTTAAAAACTTACAAATCAATAATTCTTATTTTATAATTTTGACCATTTTAAGTTTTACAATTTACCTAATTACTTTATGCATCTTAAATTAATAAATGAAATGAAGCATAGAATTTTTTTTTTCCTTTCTTTACGGATTTCAAAAATTAATAACTCTTATTTTATTATTTTAATTATTATTTTATAATTTTCATCATTACAAATTTTACAATTCACTTAATATTTTAAACATTACAATATATACTTAAATCAATATGTGAAACAAAAAAAAATAACAATAACAATAATTTATAATGTAAACATCTATGTTTATAAGGGTAGAATAGATGGTGATGGGTGCATTGTCAAGTCACTCCTTGATGTGAAGGTCACTCGAATTCAGTTAATGGCTGGTGTGACCCAACGACCCTCTATGATTTTGATGACTTAGATGCCCCTAGATCATGGTTTCTCAAGCCACATTTTGATGACTTAGATGCCCCTAGATCATGGTTTCTCAAGCCACAAGTCAAACCAGATGTAATCTCTAGAAAACTCAAACAACTTAACATAAATAAATATTATCACTATCATTAAAATAACTAAACCAATGCAATGTTCAAATAATTTTATATAAAACAAAATAACAAAATATATTTTAAATAGATTAAAAACAAACCTTCTTTATTTAACTCCAATAATGTAAAGTTCACCTCAAATTTTCTAAACAAATCCACATAAATCAAAATCAACCAAAAAAAACACACAAAACATGTGCGAAGATAATCCATTATCGATTTCTGCATAAGCTCAATTAAATAAACACCAAACCGTTTACATTTTACGGGACATTCAACATAGGAAAACACTCGCAGCCAAAGACAAACACTGGTAACCTAATCGAAAGAAACCCGGCAATCACAAACCAATCATGGGGATATATATATATATATATATATAGACATGTAAACATTTTACAGCTTTTGAGGATACGTTAATATTCGATTATATTAAAACTTTTGCGAAGCAGCTGATAAAACACATGCCAGGTGTTATATATATAAATCATGTGTTATATATTAAATTCCGATAGAAGGATATGTTAATATTCTATTTTATACGAACTTTGTCTATGGAATATAAAAGTTCGAACATATTGATATTTAGAGGTACAAAGGTTTCGAGTTTAAGTTTTTGGTGCAAATTAAATATTTATTTTTTATTTAATAATTAATTTTAAATTGTAAAAGTTTTATTTTTAAAATTTGTCAATAATTATTTTCAAAAAATAAACTTTCACACTCATATTAAAATTAATTATCTATTTAATTTTAATTTTAATTAAATAAAAATTTTCAAAATAAACACTTCTATCTAAGTAAATATTAGTTAAAATTCTCAAAAATGCTTTTTAAAAAATATTTGTTAACACTTTCTCAAATATTTCATGGCTTTGACTATAAACATGTTTCCATAAATTGTTAACTAACCATTGATAACTTATTGTTTATTATAGAACAATATGCGCCCCAAAATTTATTATCCCTACCCATGGATATTGCATTGAGTTTGTAGTCAAACTTATATTAATTTAGAGTTGACTGGAAAAAATTGTAAATTTTCTATAGTTTTACTTTGCATATTTTACAAAGTATAGTAACTAATTCTTTTAATATATTGATAGTTTCACTATTTTTTTAGTGAGTGGCATGGAGAAGCTACTATGTATCACTTGTTTATGTGAGAATAGAGTATAGCTTAAGTTGATAGGATGGATTTCTTATTCCTATTAAAATATATATATATATATAGAGAGAGAGAGAGAGAGAGAGAGAGAAAGGGGTTGGGGGGCCACGGGGCGAAGGGTTAGCTTAGTAATCTAACTAGATTTAATGAAGGTTATTTAGTGATATTTAAAAAAAGAGGGGGGGAAGGGTTAGCTTAGTAATCTAACTAGATTTAATGAAGGTTATTGAGTGATATTTTAAAAAAATCACATCATGAGAGAATGCATGTATCTATCACATTAATTAGATGTCAACTTCTATTTATTAAATACTTGTTATATTCTTAATATATGAAAATATCTAATGTCGAGCTAATAAGAAATTGGTAATGACATGCAATGAAATAAATAGTTTTTTTAAGGAAAATGAATTAATAAAATACTTGGAAAAAAAGAAAGGTAGGAGTGAATAAAAAATAGAAAAGTATGAGCTAAAAAATAGTAATTTGTGAACATTTCTTTTATTGCATATATTTAATTTGTATTATTTAATAAAAATATTATGAATGTAAATGAAAAGTCAATCTAAATTTAAAAATATAGATATGTCAATCTTGTTTTGGATAGAGGGTGAAACTTCAAGTAAAGAGACGGTAGCATATCTATGCATGTCTCGCAAATTGTGAATTTTCTTATTGAAAAGAGAGGAAATGATTATTGAAAGCAATTGGAATCTTGTTGAGAATACAACAGTGAGATAGCTTAAATCATATATGGATGTTGAATAATCTTAGTTCGTAGTTGGTATTCATTGTTTATTTAGGCAATGACATTTATTTGGTTGATAAATCATGATAATCATGCTTATGGAGTATTATTGCTCTATATTTGATATGTATTAAGATGATTATCACATTTATGATGTTATGATACGAGGTTATATTGACATGTGGTTAGTTTATTATGTGATGTCATGATATATCTTCGATGCAGATATGTTGATGTTAAAACTCATGATATTTAAGGATATGAAGCATGTGGTTATTGCATGTAGATTTTATGACATGCATGAGCATGCAATTTTTACTATTAAAGATGTTGTGATAACAATGATGTTATGTTCTTATGATGGCATGCAAGAGTTGGCATGTGGATTATTTATTATGATGTTATAACTAATGCATTGGTTGCATGTTGAGATGTGGTGATTGACAGGAAATCCACAAATGGGCCGAGAGGGCCAGTTTATTTGATGATCTCGAGGGAGCCCATACCTGCGAGGGAGAATATGTAACACCATATGGGTTGGGGACATACTCAATCAACACTACATATGTCAATGGTTTATTTTTCTTGTATAGCTCTTGATGGATAGTTCTTGAGGGGATATGGGACCATCTTGAGGAGGTTAAGTGCCTGATAATGGATTTGGATGATGAAGTCTGGTGGGGTTGTAAGGACTTTGATGCCTGAGGCGCGATATTGTAGACCAAGTGCCTGATAATGGATTTGGATGATGAAGTCTGGTGGGGGTGTAAGGACTTTGATGCCTAGGGTTGTGCACCATAGTGAGTGTGGAGGGAGTGGGCCAACCTTTTGAGATGCTTGGAGTACTACGTCAGATGCCTACCTTGGAGCAGATGAGGTCTGAGTCAGGCACGAGCCTTGGAGCTAGCCTTGGGTTATGGTACAAACTGATGAAGCTTATACCTAGTTCTGAAAGTGGGAAAAAAAAGAAGAGATTTCTCGAGTGTTGTGTAAACTTTCAATGCCTGTTGGTTATACTAGTTCAGCAAAGGGTGTAGGAAAAAACATGAAGAAATAAATAACTAAATAAAATAAAATGTTAAATGAAATTTATCTTCAAGATGAAGTTCCTTAAAGAGGGGGAGTATGTAATGCCTCTAATAATATAAATACAATAATAGATAATATAATATTAAAATATAAATAAATAAATAATAAACCATAAAGAAAAAATAATAATAGTAAATAATAAAGAAAATATAATAATAGTAAATAAATAATAAATAATGAAGAGAATATAATAATAATAAATAAATAAAATAGTAAATAATAAACTGGAGTTCTAAATAACTATATATAAAAGTAAACTATAAAAATAGTAAGAATAAGTAAAGTTAACAAAAAAAAGTAAAAAAAGAACAGAAGAAGAAAGAGTTAAATTAAAAAAAAAAAATATTAATTAAGTAAAACTTAAAATAAAGAAATAAAAGTGGCATGTTCACACATGGAATGTGTGCATGCGGACCCCTTTCCATTTTTTGGTCTATTTAATGGACGATGAGGAGGATGAGATTCATCCATTCCTTCATCCATTCTCTTGGGAGAAAAGTGTTGTGAGACAAAGCATTCTCTGGTAGTAGTACGTTGATTGAGGGTTCGGGAGTGGCTAGTAGTAGAAATATTATGTGCAGTTGAGCCTGCGGTTGGATGGAGAGTTGTCCCCAAAAGTTTGTTGCGGTTAGCAGGATTCAAATAGCGTTCAACTTTGAAATTACAATTAAGGAATATCATCGCTACAGGTAAGTTGTCTCTGCTCATATATTTCAAAAATCTATGCTAATTAGTTGAATAGATGTGTGTTGATTATAAATCACGTAATTGATCTAATTAGTTGTAGATTTTAATTGTGGGTTGTTACATTGTATGCGGTAATTAGAGTGTTTAAACAATATACATTACATCTTTGTAGCAATGAGGTCTGCAACTCAAAAATTTGATATGTGAGTGCTTAAAATGTTTATACAATATATGTTAAACATCAAGTAGCAGTTAGATCTGAATTGTTTTTGTACTAGATTTTAGAACTTTTTCTATGAGATGCTAATTGATGATAGATATAAATTATTTTCACGGGGGAGCTTGTTGCAAAAGATGTCATTGGGAATGCTTTACCAGTTCGTCATTTTACTAAATGTCTAAGGTGAATGATTCCTTCCCTAGGTTATATGGTGATTGTTCTACTATGTAAGCAGAAGCAATGTTAATGTCATTCCAGCGTTGTTATCTATGAAATATGCACAACATATTGGTCTTTTGTTGTTTGCTTTGTTCAAAAAACGTCTATATGTAATGGACATATCCCCATGAAAAATGCTTATTGTTATATTGGTACTGATATCTTCAATTTATTTTTGTATTGGATGGAACCTTTTTTTATTTAGTCTTTATTTTGCTTGTTTCATTATCTTCAGTGTGATGTTTTTGTAACTATGTGATTCCTATGTATTTTCCATTTTTTTAATTATTTCTATATATTTAATCTATTTCATATCTTTGGAGGGAAGATGCACACAAATAGAATAGCTACATTTAAATACAATTATAACTTTGCAAGAGGTGTGTATTTGTTCTATTTATAGTCATCTGATTATTACATTATACAACTCGCTCTGTTTTTGCTATATTTTTTTATATATTGTAATTAAAAGAAACACTTTTTCAATTTTCAAGAAACTTATAATACTTAGAGATTCATATCCATGAGAACGACTACAAGGATAAAGGTACTTTGAAGATTTCCATAAAGCATTTTTTATTTGTACATTAGCATGTTTGTTCATTTTTCAATTTAATATATGTAACAAGGAACATAAATTAAAATTTATTGAAACTAAAATCTATTTAGTATTTTTACCTATATGCATAGAAATGATATTCTATCTTGTAACTATGAACCTCGTATTAGAATATACATTAGCAATGACTTTGTGATATATTATTTTGTCTTCATAACCCAATTCATGCTTGGTATCAATTATAATGTCCTTTTAAGCAATGATTTGAATGTAGTATTTGTGAACAGGCAAAAGATATTAGATTATGAACCTGTCCTAAATAAAGATATAGTCAATGATGTGACAATAGACATGGATGAAGAAGTAGAGATAGAAATGAGCACAGTTACAGAAGAAGATATCTCAGGAGACACGTTGAAAGGAGCATAAACAGATAATAAACAGAGAGAGAGAGAGAGGTAGTTCTGTCCAAGTTTAGCTAATTGTATATCAAAATTCCGCTTCTTTTCTAGAATTAATTTCAATTCAATGCTCATGACTTGGAAAAAAAGGATCCATTCTATGCCATTACTAATTGAATATATCAGTAACAACATAACAGGAAGCATTTTCCATGGCGTTTTGTTAGTTATATATCAAACTTTTTTGGACATAGAAAATAAGATAAGATTAATACTTTGTGTAGATTTGACAAATAAGAAGGCAGAAATGACAATAACATTGTTTGTGCCAACATAGTTTCTCAAACAGCATTAGGAAAAACTTATTGTGAATATCGGTGTTCCTATTATAAATTTTAAAATAATTCCAAAACACAAATATCATAGTCGTGATTGTGAGAAAAACATCTCCCTAAGTAGCTTTAGCATTATAGAAAATGTTTGTACTATTTCCGGAGAGTAACAATTCTTCCCAAATATGTTGATTACAAATATGTCTCATAGTCGAGATATATTTCCAGTTGACACAATCAGTCTCATTGCAATTTTAGTAGCACAGACAAGGATGCAATATGTACTAGAAATCAAAGATGGGAATGTCGATCAAGACAGGGAAAGAGTAAGCTTAGATTTATTTGAATGTTTCAATGATTACAAGTTATCATTTTCCTCTTATACAATTTACATGTATTGTTTTACAAATATTTCATTTGTGACAAGTTCAAGCACACGACAAACTTCTTCCAATATATCTTTCAATAAAAAAACAATTTCAACAAAACGTCTTTCCACTTATCTTACTAAAAAATTTAGTTAAAAAACAGGAAAGAATTTTCTAGACTTCAAAATCAACATTCATATGTTCATTGAAATCAAAGAAGAAAGTGGAAAGTCTAAGAAAATCGATTTCTTTAGCGAGTGGAGTATGCACAATAAACTCTATTATATATATATATAGAGAGAGAGAGAGAGAGAGATTTTAGGTTGCTACCTCCCGGTTTTCAATATCAATTTTGCAGCACTTGCAAGTGTTATTGACAACAACTAGTGCATATATGAATCCCTTTGAGGTTGTATGTTTGAAATGAAATAGTCTAATTACAACTTCTAGAACTATAGATGAAATTATGGTTTACTGTACCATTTGTAGATAAAATGTCACGTAGTTTATTTCCATGTCTTAAAGTGTACACTACTTGCAAATCATAGGACTACAAAATATTGTATTGTAAGAGGCATGGAACTGGAAAAAGCATTGCCTGATCTATGAAAATTTTTCTATCAACAATATTGTGTGAACAAATCAGGTCTTATTGATTTGTTGTCTAGTTTCGAGATCCATGGCACATTTACAGTAAATCATCAAAATTTGACTATGTATATACAATGATGATTATCTTTATTTTCATTGTTGAGAAATATAATGATGGTACAGTTAGCTTTAGTTGCATTGTCAAGCAACCTAATGACAATATTCTAGAGATGGTAGAGGACTGTCAACTTTATGAACTTGTATTATTATCGAGTTATCAAAATCAAGAACTGTTCTATGGAAGGTGTGGATATCCCTTTTACCAGTGATCAGTAAGACTGAATTATTATTCACTAGTGGCGAGGGTTGGGGGCGTTCGCACTTCCACACCTCCGCACTTCCAATCTTAACTCCACCTACTTTCTACTTGAAGGATTTGACCATTTCCATATATCTTTTTCGATTTGTTAGATGGTAGAGATTTGATTTCATCTTGTCATTACCTGATATGTAACCATTAACACTGTAAAAAGACTTATTTCAATAAAGTTGTTCATTTAAGTTTCATGTTTTGTATTGTGTTATTTACTTATATTATATATGCTCTAACATTCATAGTATATAATGTGTAGCTATCCCATTGTCCTATGTCATGTGTACTTTTTTGGAATGTAATTTTTTGCATTGTTTTATTGATTTATCAAATTTACAAATTCTATGATTAGTAAAACAACATTAGAAAATGTTTTTCCTTCGTACATAGTTTATGTTTGCATAGAATTTGCAATCGCACATGACTTCTTAAATAAAGAAATAAGACAAGGTAACTATAGCATATAACTTTTCCTAAAGGAAGGAACAAGTTTTCTTTGTTTGTACTTATACAATTTTATTATAATATGAAAGCAAATACTTTCACAGATAACATTTACGTTAGTCTAATGATCCAATTTAGTATGATTTACAAAATTTATGTCCCATGAACATGATCAGAGTATAGGTGATGCAAGATTATCATACTATTTTATTATATGTTTCGAGAAAGTAATTGTTTTACAACATCTAGAAAATTGCAATAAATAGCCTTTAGCATATACTAAATTTCAAAATTGGTTGAGTAAGTAGCAAAATGTGGTAACAATTTCTTCATTAATCAATGAGGGTTCCTGTAGGTTGGCGCTCCCCCTAATTGTGCTGCAAGAATGGAGGTTTGTTTTCATGATTAATGTTTTGCAAGAGCTCTTCTAATTGTTTCCTTATGGAATTCAGTTCATCTTCCATCCGCCCAAGCTTTTATTGAAGTTCCAACATGTTATTCAACATCATTAAGATATCTTGTCTACCTGTATATAACTCTTCCTACATGCTTCTACCATTCCTTCCTTGGGTGATTTGTCTCGATCTTAGTATTGAAATAGTAATAGCTAAATTGTGGCATTCTCTAACAAAATAATAGAAATTGAGTGGCAGTACAACCACCCACCCCCCCCCCCCCCCCCCCCCCCCCCCCCCCCAAAAAAAAAAAAAAAACCTCCATTCGGCTTACTAGTTCTCTAAAACTACTAGGATAGATTCTAGTGTAGAACCAAATTAATAAGACTAAGACTATTGAAATCATCTTTCAAAATATTAACAGAGTTTCCATTTAAAGTAATTTTTATTTTTATTTTAACTGAAACGGGTGTATCTTTATTTATATTGGAGGAAATTTGGTCTTACGCCAATGCTGCCATCATTACACTGCATCTAATACTATTCCATGGTGCATGCTGCTTAATTCTCATGGATTACATGGGTGGATAGAACTTTCCCCATTTATGAGAATTTGGCCTTTTCCTAAAGTACAGCCCTTGTTTGCCAACAGATCAGCTTCGCTGTTCAGATTTCTGAGTATATGGAAGCATTTGTAGGATTCAAAATCGAGAAGGACTTCCTTCAGTCTGCTCAGAGTTTTGTTGAGGCTTACATTGATGAACAAGTTCTCCGAATTCAACTTTTTAATTATGAGCTCGGAGTCTCCGAATACTTGGATTTCTTTGTCCCCTCTGTCTCTAGCAATTTGACAGGCTTTAAGAAGGCTTAGAATCTCGGCTTGGTTGTTAGATTTCTGCCCAATGCCCCAGGAGAAATTGTCTCTTTTGACTCCAGCCGGGTCATAGATGACCCCCCCTGCCCCAGCAGCCCCGGGGTTGCCTTTGGAGGCACCATCAAAAAAGATCGTGGATATTTTTTGTTTTTTCCACCATGCCTGAAAATTTTCTTCCGTTTCTCTTATTCTCCAGATTGGGTTCATTGCTTGAGGGGCAGAAAGCAGCCTCCGGGGGTGGGGGGAGAGATAATTCAGCCACCTTTCTTCTTCGGGAAGCAGCAATGGATCTGCAGAAGAGTATTGTTGTTGGGCAGCTTCCAAGAGGAGGGATTTCGCTTTTGCAGCTACAGCTAGAGGGGTTTGTTCTTTTCCGTTGAAGATCAGGTCATTCCGGGCCAACCAGGTCTGCCAGCAAGTGAATTTGGGAATGGCAATCCAGATTTTCCTCCAAAAAGATTTGCTGGGGATTTTGTGGGGGTAGCAATGATTCCAGGCATCGAAGAGGTCTGCAACAGAATTATACGGAGGAACAGTGATTTGGAGCTCATGAAGGATAAGGCGCCACACCTCAATGACAAACTTGCAGTCCATGAAGAGGTGCTTGGCTGTTTCTTCACTGTTGCTGCACAGCACGCATCTGTGTGGCCCAGCAATGCCTCTCTTCATCAGATTTTCTCCGGTAAGCAGTTTATTGTGAACCAGGGTCCAAAAAAAGAAATTGACTTTTGGTAGAGCGAGGGGCTCCCATACCTTCTTCCAGAATTCCGGATTCCTGTTGCTGTTCTTTATGGGTTGGAGAGCGTTGTAGGCTTCCGCTGATGAATAAGTCCCTGTGCGCCCCCAACCCCATCTGTCCTTCGACCTTCTGCTCACTGGAGCTGCTTCCTCCAGCAACTCTTCGAGCACTGTCCTCTGATGATTTAAACGACTTGGTACACCGTGAAAGTCCCACCCGGACCATGCGCCACGACTATCCCATTTGGAGAGATCGTAAACGCTGTTAATTCCAGCGCGCTCCAGCCAATGCCTTAGTTCGTCGATTTCCTCATTTTCTGACAGAGGGGCGCTGTCCATAATGCGATCTAGCCACAATTTGGTATGTTTACCATTGCCGGGGATTTTATAGATTCTATCTTTGAAAAAGTTCAGACTTTTATTGCATAGTTTCCATACCTGGGAGGTGTTGGTTATTTGGGAAGCCTGAAGATTTCGAAGCGGAGCCTTATGCGCATACTTTGCTTTCAGAGTTTCACTGACTGGATTCTTGGGATTCTCGTATAAATTCCATAGAATTTTTCCACCCAGCGCCAGGTTGACCATGGCTGGATCCCTGATTTGCAGGCCTCCTTCTGCGAAAGGTCGTTTCACCTGCTCCCATTTCACCAGATGCATTTTATGAATGTTCCCTTTCCCTCCTTGCCAGAGGAAATCGCGAATCAATTTGGAGATGTGATCTGTCACCTGCTTTGGTGCTAGTAAGAAGGCAGCTTGGTAAATTGGTAGAGCTGAGAGGACAGACTTGATCAAGATGACCTTGCCTCCAGGAGTAAGCCAGTATCCTCCCCAACTTGTGATCTTTGTCTTAATTTTGCTGATGACTTCAGCCCACAGGGCTCTCTTGTTGCAGCCATTGATGATAGGGAGTCCAAGGTATTTTATCGTCTCCCAATGGGCTTGGCTCTTGAAGCCTAGGATAGCAGAGATATTTGCGAGTTCCTGATGGTCGATGTTCCATCCAAAGACTTCACTTTTCCTTTCGTTTATGGAGGCTCCCGTGACCCTGCAGTAGCTTTTTAGGACTTCATCAAATGCTTTAGCAATTCTATGAGAAGCCCCTCCGAGCAGGAGAGAGTCGTCTGCAAAGAGGGCATGATTCAGGGCAGGAGAGGAAATTGAAGGTTTGAGGCCTGGGAGAGAGCCTGCCTCTTTTTCAGCTGAAAGCTTTCTGCTGAGGGAGTCCGCCATCAGAATGTAGAGGAAGGGAGAGAGAGGGCATCCCTGCCTAAGACCTCTCTGGGCTCGGAAAAAGGAGGTGGGGCGGCCATTGACAAGAGGGGCAATCCAAGGGGAGTCAGTGCAGGCTTTGATGAGAGCAACAAAGAGAGGGGAGAAGCCATAGGCAAGGAGAGCTTTGTAAAGGAAGGCCCGGTTAACTCGATCAAAGGCGTTGGCCATATCAAGTTTGGTCAGCATCCCCTTTTCTTTTCGTTTCTGGCTTGAATGAATGATTTCTTGAACTTGTATGACATTGTCCAGAATGTGCCTACCTTCAATGAACCCGCCTTGATTGCTGGAGATGAGTCTGCTTAGGAGAGGCTTGATCCTGTTTGCAAGGATTTTATAAGAGGCATTGCACAACGAGATTGGCCTAAATCGGGCAAAGGTTTCAGGATTTGATTCTTTAGGGATGAGGGCCAGATATGTAGAGTTGGTTCCTCCCCCTACTTTGGCTTTATTCCTGAATCCTTTAATCATTTTTATAAGATCTGCTTTAATAATGTCCCAGCATATTTTGTAGAAATGGATGGTAAATCCATCAGGCCCTGGGGCCTTGTCCGGGTCCATAGACCAGACCACTTTTATGACTTCTTCCTCCGTAAAGGGCCTGTTGAGATCGAAGTTGTCTTCAGCTCTGACCAGAGGGGGAATATTGGAGAGGAATTCTGCCATGTCCTTCTCATTACCTTGGATTCCAGCAGTGTAAAGCTGACTGAAATGGTTTACAGCTGCCTCTTTGATCTGATTGAACCCTTTGCAGGTCTGCCCTTCTGCTGTTGTTATTTCAGAGATGTGGTTTCTGCAGAGTCTTGCCCGATATTGGCGGTGAAAGAAGGTGGTATTCCTATCACCGGCCTTCAACCAGAGGCTTCTAGATTTGATTCTCCAGTACTCCTCCTCTAACCGAAAGGATTGAAAGGTCGAGCGTTGGATTTTGACTTCTTTATCCAGCAGTGCTGAAGTGACTTCTCTGTTTTCCATTTCTGTTTGCAACTCCTCGAGGGTCTGCACCATTTCTTTTCTGATACTAGTTGGATTTGGAGCAGGTTTTTTGATCCACTCCTTCAGAGCGTGCTTTGTGGCTTTGAGTTTTTGCTCCCATACGTAACTGGGGGACCCTGAGAAGGTTTTGCTCCAAGCTGCTTTCACTGTGTCAAAAAAGCCTTCTCTTTCTGTCCATAGAGGGCTGAAGCGAAAAGGGATGGGGCCCAAGTCTTCTTCGTCTTCTAAAGAGAGCTGGATGGGCTTATGATCTGAAGTAAGTTTGGGGAGGATTTTGGTAGTGATGATCTTTTTGGTTGCCATCAGGGCACCCTGAACCAAGAATCGATCCAGCCGAGCAGAGATATGGTCCGCTCCTACCCTGTTGTTGGTCCAGGTGAAGAGCCCTTTCGCTGGAATGAAATCGACAAGGTCCCAATCCTGAATGAGTCCTTCGACCATAGGAAGGAAGGGATCTCTGCTGAGAGTGCCTCCCCTTTTTTCCTTATGTTTTAAAACGATGTTTAAATCCCCTGCCAAGATGATATTTTTGGGAGAGTGATGCTCCAGGAAGGCTATGAGGGAGGTCCAGCAATCTCTTTTTTCTGAGTATAATACAGGGACATAGAGGTTGAAAAGGGAGAAAGATAACTTACTTGGATTGTGCATTAACTCCGTGTAGATCCAGTGTTGGGTTTCATGAGAATTATTCAGCTGGAAGAGATCCTCTGACCAGAGAGTTGCAAGGCCTCCAGAAGAGCCTCTTGAGCTGACTGCTTTTCCTACATTTTTCTTCCATTTCTTTTGGCTGATGTCCAAGAGGGCTTTCCCCTCTATCTTTGTCTCTTGGAGCAAGAGGATGTCTGAGGGCTCCATCTTGAGAAGATCTTTGATCGCTTCAGCTTTCGCGGGATTACCCAATCCTCTGCAGTTCCAAGAGACAAGGCGCATTATTTACCTGGGAAGTGGAGGGAGCCTCCCTTAGGAGGCCTGTTCCTTGTATTTCTTCCGATAGACATCTCAATAGTAGGCTGGCTTCCTTGAGTTTTTAGCCTTTCGGCCTCCTCTTCCCTTTCTTCTCTGCGAGATTTCCTGCCTACTTTTTTGATGGGTTGCTCGAAGGTCTCGTCCTCCGATGACCCTGAGCTATCAATAGGCTTTTTCCTAGTGATATCTGCATATGTGGGACTTGAAGGGCTACCTTGGGTGGCCTCAGGCATAGTCTTTTCCCCTCCATCTTGTATATTGGTGGGAGATCCAGGCTGTTCCAGGGTTTCCTGATTTGTTGCAGCTGCCGTTTTCTGACTGTTTTCTTTGCCATTTGGATTATTGCCTTGGCTGTGGTTGGAACTGCTTGGGACCTCCTTCAGAGGGCCTTTCCCGTTGCCCTTCCTGTTGGGTTTTTGGATTAGAGTCCACTGCTCTCCGTTTTGGTTCTCTGGGATATCTTCTGTCTTTTTCTTACAGTGTTTGGCAAAATGCCCGTAGCCATGGCAGTGTCTGCATTTGAATGGGATCTGTTCGTAATCGAGCTCTTGGACATGGGTCCATCCTGCTACAGTGAGTTTGATGGCTTCCGGTAAGCCCTCCTCTAGGTCTACTTCAACGCAGATGCGGGCGCAGGAGTATTGATCTTTCCTCGGGGCTTGGTCGATGTAATTGCCTAAGGCATTTCCGATGATCTGGAGGGACTTAGGGTTCCAGCAATGGAGAGGGAGGTGGGGAAGGCGAACCCAGACCGGGACGGCCGTAGGAACATCCTGAGCAGGATCAAAATCGGGCGACCATTTGTTGAGGTAAAGACCTTGCGGCCCCATGAAGTAAGGGTCGTTCCTGAAAATCAAGTTTCTGTCCTCTGCACTTTCGAAGACAAAGACGAAGAAACCTTTGCCCACGAAATAGCTTTTGACTCCCTCTTTGATAAGCGGCTTCCAATTCCTTTGAGTCCACTCCTCCACCGATTTGGGAGAGGGCCAGAGGCCCGTGAACTGGCCAATGAGGCCACGCTCAGCCAGATTTAAAGCAGCTTTACAGGTTTCTTCCTCTGGGAGGGCGACAGAGGGGATGGTGTCCATCTTCTTCACAAATTTCTGCTGGCTCACCGAAGAAGGGCGCTTATTGCATTGAGCAATCATTTCCTTGAAGGCTGAAACCTCCGGGGGGGGAGGCGGATCCGAGCCCCCAGAGGGCTCCATGGCTGCGCGGTTCAGCTGCAGATCGGGGGCAAGGCGCGGCGGCCCAAGGGGCGCACGAATGCACTGAAGCCCTAGCCCGGATGCTTCACAGGCAGAGCTCTCTCCAAGCGCAGCGTGAAATTTTTTTAGGTTTAGACCATTTAAAGTAATTTTAGCTTAAAACAAACACAATGTAAAAAGGCACTTCACTAGAAAAATATTTCTGAAAGCGATGATATGAACAAGACATGGAGAATTAAAAAAACAATAGACATATCATAAAACAAACCCTAATAATACTTGTAATTTTGAAAACAAATGAAGTAAATTGCTTA
Source organism: Pinus tabuliformis (assembly GCA_031772625.1). Classification (NCBI taxonomy): domain Eukaryota; kingdom Viridiplantae; phylum Streptophyta; class Pinopsida; order Pinales; family Pinaceae; genus Pinus; species Pinus tabuliformis. The sequence goes on along the minus strand of CM062820.1, from coordinate 878,344,163 downwards.
CCTAGAGACTTTAGAAATGAGTTCAGTGCTAACAGGCCTACAACAAGACAGGTAATTCAAAAAACAATAGACATATGATTAATAAAACCTTGAGAACGCTTGTCGTTTCAAAACAAATGAAGCAAAACCTCTTTCCCAAAGGTTTTAGAAATTAGTTCAAATCCAAAAGGCTTACATATAGTGTGTTGGATACCATAAGTCATCTAAATCATGAATTGACATCAAAGTTATGAAAGGACATTTGATTTTTATCCATTTAAATAGTACTCATTTACCATTGATTGATCCAGGTGGATATTGGTGGCCACCTGCCAAGTCCACTTGGACCCCCACCATTGTTTCTTTCAGCTTTTCAATTTCCTTAATTGTAGCACAATTTACTATTTTTAGCAGTTTTTTGGCTCCTAAAATTTTGGAGCCATTTTGAGGCCCTAAACGACGTTTTTTGGGAAAACTGGGAGGAACATGCATCCATGTTTGTCTTCCCAAAGTTTTAGTTCTCGGATAGATCTTCTAACGAGATACTGTGCACGTCAAATGGAGATCGTATGCCAAAGTTATGACCCTGGGAAGTTGATGAACCAATTTACCCAAACGAGGCCCACAGTTTGGCGTTTCATCTTCTAGGGTTAGCTTTTTAGATGTTTAGGGTTTTCCATTGTTTCTCAACAATAAATAGGCCTTCGAGCCTCATTTTAACATAGTTCAGAGGTATGTAGCCGCCACATCTCTTCAGAGAGATAAGCTACCATCGCCCTAGCTGGTTTATTTCCATTTCTGTTTGTAAGCATATTTCAGTATTTTACATTAATGAAATGAAGTATTATTTCCACTGCATCTTTGCGTATATGGTTATCTTTGTATTTTGTTGTGTTTATGTTTAAATCTGGATCATTGATCGTCATCAATCTAGCTAGTATTGATTTTCTTGATCTGCAACCAAAAAATATTGTTCCAATATTGATAACTAAAACCATGATTAAGATGACGGAAATGGAGCTCCGGAGATGGAGCTTCTACAAACCCTAGCTTCATCTTCATGTAGTTAAACATGAAAAGACATAGATGGAGGCACTACAAACCATGTCAGTTAACTAACACATTTAACGTGGGCTACATAAACAACCTTTTTTTACAATGATTGTTAAAGCAAATTTCTTTTAGTGAAAACATAATGTAACACAATGCATGAACAACTATAGTGATGAATAAGTGACACAATAATGATGCAATTAGTGTGAAATTATACCAACCCGACACAATAAACAATAACTTTTTTTAAGATATTTTGAGCATTGTACACATGATACAAATACAATGTTAATTCAATGTAACTATTACGCAAAATCCCGTGGTAAAAACTTGAAGTGGCCCAAGAAAAATAATTGAGCAAGGGTTTAACGACTATTTTGAGGTCAATTAATGATGATACAACCTCGTACTATAATAATGAATTAATTCACATGTTTTTTTTGGTGAATCAAGCATTTATATTAATTCATAACAATATTACATTATGAGGAGCTCGACATTAGCCTAGTTCTAGCCTCATTCCTACCGGATTTGTTAGCCAGAAGATAATGACAAAAACACATTGACAATAACAACAACAAACACATAGACCTATACAGATTGCCAAAAATAGCAACAACAAAAAAACCCATAACCAAAATGCAACCAATATTCGTCCCAAAACAACACGTTTAGGCAGCACCTGGTGAGTCCTATCCATTTCTTGGAGGTGGAGGAGGGTGAAGTCCCTCATGGATATGTGCTTCCACATGCGCCAACTTCCCCTCTAGTCCATCCACCCTTGATTGGAGACTTCCCTATCCTCGACACAAGGAGACTAATTTGTCCATCATGTGCCATTGGTTGTGTTGTAGGTCATTCATGAAGGCAATGACTTCATTATGACCATCATGTCAGTCATGTGTTAGTTTCTCTATAATGGTCGTGACCTATTGGCATTCCATGGAATCAAATAGAGGTGGAAAAACAATTTCACCAAGGGATGTAGGTGGTTGATGATCTACCTCCTTCCCATAGTCCCAAACTTCCTCCCGATGCTCTTCTCTCTTACCACAAGGGCTTATGCCTTTGTGAAAAAACCCTGACTGGCAATGCATGGGTCATGGAAGGTCCACTGGAGATCTCCAATTTTGTACTCGGCGATCAGAGAGACCGACACCCACACTTCTGAGGCAAGGATACCAAGAAAAGCTATAAAATTGCACATTGTAATAGAGACGACACCCCGTCACTTCCAATATTGACCAAACCCATAAACAAAGGAGGTTCAAAATCCCAACATAAAGAAAAGAAACCCCATAAACACTGCCATAACCCCAAAAATGATTGCAATAAGGGAACACCAGACAGAAACCAAGGGGGCAACTTTCAAAAAACAAAAACTCATGCATTATGACCCCCATTTAGAATCCCAATCCACTGTGCAAATTAATAGTCATCACAAGGGAGAAAATACGAGAAAACCTGAGGACCATGAATAATTTAACTAGTAAATTCAAAGATGAAACATCTGCATGCAGATTCATCGTAATATTGAACTCCAACTATGGAATTTGATGCCATAATTCCCTCCTCTCACCTAATGTCTGAGAAAACTGCTACAAGGTTGGGTCCCAATTCGTTTTACATTGCATTGTGGCCATGACAATAGAGGGGCCACCAAGGCCTGAAATAATATTCATTTGAGTTGTTGTAGTTTGTGGAGATGGGGATGACAAGACTAACAAGCCACCTTGCACTCCAATGAAGCCATTACTTACCAACTTATCTTTGCCCATTACCATGTAGAAACAATGACCTTGCCAGAGATCCCACTTAACAAAAATACCATTGTGTCCTTCGAGAACCCTTTATTTTCACGCACCACCGAAGGTTTGTTGAGGACTCCTCTTGTCAGATCATGCCACTTGGGCGGGGGTTAAATGCCCCTCCTTGTCCTTCATTTAATGTTGAGGGCACGCCCATTGAGGAGAATATATATACACACAATATAATCATGTTGAAAAGTAATACACACACACAAGTCCAAGATAAATTTCTAAGGCAAAATGTCAAAGCATAAAAACAAATTCAAACAATAGTGGCACCAAAAGTACTATATGAAGGAAAATCAACGTGGTTATTTGGCATTGTCCACTAACCTATGGCAAGTGGTTCATTTTTAATCATAATTGGTTTTCAGCCATCGTTCTAAGGCCTAAGGAAGGCAACTTCTAACAATGTTTCTTTGTAGGATATGGTAGTCAAGAGATGTTGACTATGTAAATATTTCACTAACTAAGGCGATGTAGACTTTCCCAAAGGAAAAAATTAGATAGGTGTTTCAAGGTTTTGGTTTGTCCACAGTACCAAAATTTTGTATTATGTGCATTTCACATGTGTGATCCTTTTGTGAATAGGTGAATCACTTATGACGACTATCCAAACAAAAAAAATGTTTCTTGGCTTCTAGCATTAGCTTTCACAAACTTTTCAACTAAAACAACTAGGTCCTCAACTTGGATTAGAGGTGTTAGGATTTTTTTTAACAACCCATTTGGATTAAGCATGAGGCTAAGCCACTAATAGTCATTACTAAGGCTATAATTAGTGAAGGATTTTGAGCGATCCAATTTCCACTATTGTCACCACACATAGGATTATTGAAAGAAAATCTTAAGAAAAGGGTCATTTGGAATGAACCATTAAACTTGTCATTGTTGTCTAGCTTGAATTTCAGTTTAAATTTTGACCAAGGAATTTTGTCCATTTTCATGAAGTCAAAAAAATCATTTACCACGATGATTCCTTTGTTGATAAGAAAAGGGTCAAGACTTAGATATTTTAGGCCAACAACATACCACCACTCTCTAAAAGTGAACTTTACCATATTTACCAAAACATTATAAGATTGGCTAGTCCAAAAAGAAAGATATTGACATGACACAAAAGCCTTGATAACCTCCTAGACCTTTTAGGTGTTTTTGGCCAAAATAGTCCCTATTTGATCTAAAAAAAAATTGAACATAAAGAAATGGTTGTAAGTATTAGTATTGTTGGGCTTAAGGCACCTAATTTACACTTCATATGCAAAAAGTCCAAATACAAAGTTGACCAGACATCTAACTAGATTAGAAGCCCAACTAACATAAACCTTTTAAGATCGTGAAAGAACTTAAATATCAAAAAATTAACAATGGAACACCATAAAAAATTACACAACACATAGATATTTTACTCTCGAAACCCTTAACTGGGAACACTTGCTAACCTTTGGGCTTTATTGCTCCGTGTATTCTCAATTAAATGTTGCATCCAATCTACAAATAAATATTTTCCTTGGTCCACACATAAGACCAATGCATTCACCTTACATCTCTCAACTTTCAACATCTTGAATCAATACATGCGGCATAAGATTATTGGCCAAGATCCTAAGAATATTAAGATTCAAAATCATTTTTTGACTATAGACGATTTTGTTTCAACCACTAGTCAACCACTAGCCTAAGTTGATTGTGTGCTCAATCAAACGTGATTCCTTCGATTGTTGCAGTCGATTATCAACTTCCATTAGCTACCCAACTTCGTATCGACTTCCGTTAGCTACCCGACTACCTATCGACTTCTGTCAGCTACCCGATTGCCTATTGACTTCAACTAAGGTAACTAACCTTTTGACTTGATTGTTGGCCTATTAACTTGACTTCCCTAATCAATTGTTCTTGACGAGACTTGTTGAGGTTCATTCCTAGTTGTCCCACTCGACCATACTAAGAAACCTTGCAAAGAGTACAACACCTAAACAAGTATCCAAGGCAAATTAGCAATTAAGGAAGGTTAGTAACTCTACAAAAGGCAATGCAAAGTGAAATAAGACAAAGAAGGGAAAACAAGAATTAAATAAAATAACAAATGAAAAGAGGAGAGAAAAGACTAAGGAATGAGAATTGAAGGTCAAGGTTGTTGGTCTTCCCATCACCCCCACTCTTCCTATTTCTTTTTTACTTCATTTTTAAAAGGCATTTTTTTTCTTCAAGAGCAGAAAATGCAAAGGAGAAGGAGTTGTGTGAATTGTTGAAAGGCCATAAAAACGATGAATTCCATTGTAAATAGATATTTCCAAAATAAACTAAACAATTATTGAATGGCGGTTTTCTTGTTTGGATTTCTAAGATAAAATCTCCAACCTCATCTGCATAGTATAGCCCCTGTCAAAAAGAATGCTTTAGATGGGTTCAAATGGGACCCTTTAGGATCTTTATATACCATTCAAGCTGCCCATCAATTCATTTGCAGCAACAATTATCCCATGCCAATCTGGAACCGTTGGAAGGCTGTTTGGAAGTCTGAGGCCCTTCCAAAAATCATTTTTTTTATATGGACTCTTCTCAAAGGAAAAACTCTTACTGCCAAAAATCTTCAAAGGCATGGTATCATCGGTCCCTCCCGCTGTCCTAATTGCCTGGCTGCTGAGGAATCCATCCATCACCTCTTTATTGACTGCCCCTTTGCTATCGAATGTTGGGAAAACTTGTTTCAGAACAATCAAATTCCGTGGAGCAACCAAAATACCACAGGAGAAATTCTGCACAAGTGGAAAAAGAATTATCCCTGGTAGCGAAGGAATAATAACATAGCGAAGAGGGTCTGGGATATTCTCCCTTACACCATGTTATGGAATATTTGGTTGGCTCGTAATCGAAAAGTTTTTAAGGACAAGGGTTCGACTATTAGAAGTCTCTGCAACAAAGCAAGGGGCCTTGCCCTTGAAACCATATCAGCCAAGAATCAGAGGAATATAGACATTACTGAGCTCAGTGTGGAAGAACGAAGCTTCATTGGACACTTGTTGGACAAAAACAACAGCAGGCAAACAGGCAGCATTGCTAGTAACAGACAAAACACTGTCCCTCATAACTGGAAAATTAGACTTAAGGAAAATGAGTTTGTAGCTTGGATCCAAAATTGCAACAGGTACTGTCTTTTTTTTTACGGGGCTTCAAAGTCGAATCCTAGGGCTGCAGGAGCTGGAGGAGTGATCTTTAATGCTAATGGGGACATTGTTTTATCATATGAATGGGGTCTCGGCCACATTTCCAACAACAGGGCAGAAGCCCTGGCCCTTTACCAGGGACTTATTCAGCTTGGAAAGCTTGGTATAGATGCAACCTTCATCTTTGGAGATTCGACAGTGGTTATTAGTTCAATGGCTCAGAAGAGAGACCCCCTCAATGTTTTCCTCTAGCAGATTTTAAGCCGCTGCCACATTCTAGCTCATCTTATGAAAGATCTGCACTTCCATCATATTCTGCGCAGTTTAAACAAAAATGCTGACATACAGGCCAACAAGGCATGTGCCAGACCTCTGGGTTGTCTAGTTTGCAATGGCGTGGAGACTTATCATCATTTGCCATGACAGTGAACATCTTTTTTCTCAATCAGCTTTGCAATAAATCTGTAATTCCTGACATGATGGAAGGATTAAAGAATCATAAAACTCTCATTGTGACTAAGATATACAGAGGGATCTGGCGCACTCAGAAAATCCACTTGCACGAGATATCAGTCAGGCGATCGTTCTTTCTTCTTCCCTCAGGCCTTCCCTCCCCTGCATCCCTGTTTCACCTTCAAGATCTCCCCTACCCTCTCGCGATTTCTCCCTTATTCCCTGAGATCGCCATCCTGAGCCCCTTCTCTTCCTTAATCCTTCTATTTTCCCTTTCTGTTCCTTTGATTGCTCGGAATCTGCGGACCTGTCTTTGTCTCTCGTCTCAGAACCCCCCCTTCCTCTGGAATCTTTGGGCACCCCTCCCTCAGAGATCCTCCCTCCTGGAAGCATAATCCATTTGCAGCGTTCAAAGAGCAGCGTTCCAAGATCGAGCCTCGGGCCTCTCTTTTTCTCAGGACTTGTCCTCATCTACTATTTTGGCGCGGATCAGCCAGGCGCTTCAATCAGGCATATCAGGCTTCTCTTCAACTATAATAGTCAGGCATATCAACCATCTCAATATTGATTGATAATGTTCTGCAAATGTTGTCTTTTAGCGTTTCAATTTGTCAGGATATATTTCAGTTTAGCTTTTATCTCAAAGCCTAAGTGGCGGGAACATGGAGGATTCTGTTGTTGTAAATCCTACTCTCCTAGCACCACTCGGCGAATAATTATGTACTACAGGGGAGCAGTCTTCACCTCCTTTTTTTCTTTTCGAAACATAATATAGCAACCAATGATGTTAAAAAAAAAAAATGATGTAAAAAAAAAAAAAAAAATGAAAATTTATATATAGTAAATTGCATATGTAATTAATTACTACTCTTGTGTGTTAATGATCATAATGAGGAATTGCAAATGATATGTTACATGTTTTGATTGTGGAAAGAAAACAATTATGAATTATCAATCCTCTTGCAAATAATATTTTACATGTTTTGATTGGGGAAAGAAAACAATTACGAATTATCAATCCTCTATCCCACACATGCTTGGAGATCAATGACTAATATAATTTGGTTACACTCAATTAGCAAAAGTCCAATTTCTATTCTTAAATAAATAAGAACATATTTGCCACTGATGGAGCCATTAACATTTAGATAAGAGACACGATAAATACATGATTATTGAGGCTATATCGCACTTGCAAACAAGACATATGCATTATTGGATGGATTGTCCCTCTTTCTACATGGTTGTACACTAGATATAACTCCAATAATGTTATGCATCATTGTATAAATGGTACATCTTATATAGTTGAACACTTAATATTATTAAATTAACATAATGAAACTAATAATTAATTGAAGGTAACGATTTTTATCTCTCCATCCATAAAGTAGATAGCTAATGGAACATATCTCTTGTGAAAAACTGGGCATTGTCCCTATTGCATCTTATGTGCAAGAACGGTGAAATGTGATTAAATTCATTGAGTAAACGGTGGCCGCAACCAGCAAAATGATGTTTAACTAAACTATAAAGGCTCACACTTTTCATTGTTTCAAATCGCAATGATTCATGAGTTTGCCATTTTCCCATCTATTCGCCACTTGTGGATATTTGTTTTGGATGTATCAAAAATCAATGTGTTTCGCATGAGGTGAATTTGTCACACTCATCACCTTTTCTATACAACTCTTACACACGACTTTGACTATTTTATAAATGATTTTTTCATCGATTGCCATTTCGTAACCTTTTCGATAAAGTTTTCTTTCACGAATTCTATATAAATAACTATTTTAGAAAAAAATGATTTTTCATCGATTGTCATTTCAGATATGCTTTTGATAGTTGCTTAGCCCATACAGGGGGGTTGTACAATCACCAAGCGTTGTCCGTGAGGTTGATGTCAATGGAGATGTTGTTGAATAATAAGTCATGATAGAGTTGTTAATTAGGATTGTTGGAGTATGTTGTACTTGGTATTTAGTATCTTTTTTCTTTTCTTTTTTTAATTTATAATGTTTTATATTTTGTATGAGAAATATACGTATATTTATTAATATTGTTAGTATTCGTCAGGTTATTTGTGAGAATTGAATTGATTGAAAAAATTTCTTTTTTTTTTTCAACAACCCACAAAAACCCCAACTGATAATAAATGTTAATCCGCGAAAATCCTAATTGACAACAAATACTAGCATGAATATATATATATATATATATAGTTGATAGAATAAAGTGTTGTATATGCACTTTCATAACAATTTATGAATATGATTCTTGCACAATTATTTAGGAGTGTCGTGATTGCACATTTTGATTCTATGGGTATTGCTTATTTTTATTAAATGAAGACAACAATTTTTTGGATAGTTACTTGCTGAAGAAGTTTAGAATATTGGATTTGAATTGGATGTGTGTTGATATAGAGTTGGTATTAACCATCTAGAATTTTGGGCGTCGATCTGTTGTTTGCAACTAAAGTATAATTCCTTAAATCCTTTGATTGATCCTTGATCATAGCATCACAAGCAAACAAATCGGGCCCATATTAAAACTAGAAGCAAAACCATTTTGTCTACCATATGGTGATAAACAAGAAAGAAACGAACTCAACATGTTGATTATTATTAGCATTGTTAGGTAGTCTCTTGTATGCAAGTCACACCCAAGAATAGGCCATTCCAAATACATATATATTTGCATAGAGCTAAGAGTAGGAATGACATTCAATTCCATAGGGATTTGCAATAGTCAAGTGAATGGGTTATAAATACCTCACTCATGGATTGTTATTGTATCAATTAAAGCAGGTGTAGTAACTAACCACTAAAGACAGAGGCTCTTCCAAGATTTCTAGCCTAATAATGAACTTTGCCCATCATTGTGTTTAAGCAATATATTCTAAACTTTATTTACATTCATGGCTTAAATGATCCATTTAACATATAAGGAAAGGGCTTGTAGTTGATTCTTGATAATACCTAACTCCCCTAGTTCTGTTAGTGTATAATATAAATTCTAGATGACTCTATTATATGCATCATTATATACAATACTTTATTATATCATATTTTAATAAAAAAAATTAACAACCATGACCAAAGGGATGTCATGACTCATCGGGGCTTTGTAAAGGTCTACTCTTGCATGGAAGTAGCAATAATCCTTGTTTTGTTGTGGAGGGATTCTTTTATTGCACCAAGAGACACAATGTTATGAGTGTGAATAGCATAGCATTGATGTCACATCAACTTTTAACATTAATATGTATAATATGCTTTACTAATAATCAACCTAGATCCTAGGATGACAAGTGTGGGGAAAATTACTCTTGATCCATACAAAAACAAGAAACAAATTTTGCATGGATTTTCAAAGAATCCACAAATAACCAGTCCAAAGCTTATGCTCTCCTTCACAGGGTACTCCTTGCAACCATATTGGGAATAAAAAGCTTAATAGTTTTTGGACACTCAATCTTAATAACAAACCTAATGTTATTGAAATCCTCCTCTTTTGATAATATTATTGCCTCCGTCATAGTCCAATCTCATAAGGAAGCTAGTAGTTTTCAAAATATCTCATTTTTCAGGTTCATTAAGATCAAGATTATCAAGTAAACATCCAAGCCAACAATGCCACTTTTCTCCAAGAAGGGGTGCTACGAAAAAAAAAAAAAAACAACAACAAAAAAACAACAAAAACAGTCCCATAAACTAACTTAGAGTTTAATAATGACACACACCCTCTCATTACTTAACCACATGTTGCATTGTTAAGCTCTATTGATTAGATATGAAGTGACGAGATATAATATTACTTATGCATCAACTCCTTGCATGCTTATTCTTAACTTGGCGTATCTTTTGGATGTTATGTTGAAGTTTATTGTTATGGTGACAGGATAATGGAATTGGTGTTGGTTACTTGCTTTGATGGTTGGAGCAAGGACATTGCTTCAGTAAGAACCTCCCTTTCTCTATGGATTATACTATGGAATTTTTGGTTAAAGGTTTTTGGTTAAGGTCATAATGCTTTGGTCATTGGAATTTGGCTTCTTTGTGAAGAATTTTCTTCTTGGTTTGAAATGTTGCTATGTCTTTAAACTCAAAGGTCCAATTTGTTCCTAGATTGTTCATATTCTTTGTGATATTGTCCTTATTGGTAGTTGTGGTTCATTTACTAGGGGTTTTAGCAATTTTTCCCTTTTGGGTCCTTTGGTATACCTTTGGTTGACTAAACAAGCAATAAGGTTTATTTGGTGTCCTAATTCAATTTCAATTTAGAGAAAAATTGACAAAACTATTCTATCAAGTTTTTGATTTCATGGATTATGGAGAAGCATAAGACATTCAAAGAGCCATTTGCAAGCATGAAGAATTCATCCAAGGTATCATGACCTCCATTTTCTCAATTACTTGAGAGGAATCATGAGAATGAACATTAGTGTTTAGCTTAGAATTCCATGATTATAACTACTCTAACACAACATACACCAAGGGGTTCTCATACACCAATTTCGTGTTTGGCTTGGTTGTGACTTTAAAATTGGATTACTTTTATAATTATTATAATTGTAGTTTCCCCATCTTGACCCCTAGTTAATTTGTAATTAATTGTCATTAATTATGTTAATGGCACTATGTTGCCTATGTCAGCAAGGATGTGTCTTTATTGTGACAAAAATAAACTAGACGAATCCATGAACAATTTATGGGTAATAAAAATGCTTGATTAATAAATATGGTGACATTATTGATTGTGAAGGAGCATTGATACATGTTATGATACCATGAGTGGGAAAAATGAGGGCATTGCGAGAATGGTCTTGTCAAAGCCTTACCATGAAATTCAAATTTAAATATGAGGCCTTTCCCTCTTGTTGAAGAATCAAATGCTTTTATAGGAATGGGTAGTTGGAACAATCACCCTCATAAATATGGAAGTTGGTATGGCAATTGTAATAGTTCTTCAGATTTTAATGGAAGGAATGGGTTGAGTACATCCCTTGGACTTTAAACTTAACCCATAGATTTCCTAGGAGATTAAGGTAAATGTTAGACTGTATAGCAACAACCTGCATTGATTATGGAAAAATATAGAAGGGGGTAGAGACCCTTGCAGGAAAACAGGCTATGCCAGGAAAACCGACATTCATGAATTGGAATGATGTCATGTGTTTTGGGCTCCCTAGAAGCATTTTTTTCCTATCAAACACTTGCCAAAGAGCTCTAGAATCTAATTGAGTAGACTGGGCTATTATTTGATGCATGTTGGTTGAGTGAGACAAGCAAGAGGTGGGGAAATCACCAATAGACTGTATAGTAGTGAAGGTATTCCCTTATTTACTTTGTTAACAAAGTAGAGAGGCGTCTAGAGATCATAGAGGCCCGAGCTCGGTTGGGAAAGTAAATCCTTGACTCTATCATGTGCATGAAAGCGAGTTTACTTATCCTAGCCCAAATACCATTGAATTACAATTTTTCCCTTGTGGTATCATGGCCTAGCTAGGGGTGACTAGTTGTAGAAAGTCGATGTGAAGTTGAACCTATGGTTGGGTGGACAAGACTGCTTGCCAAATTGATTGCGAGTTTGGATATTTAGATAAGTGCTTCCTTTGTTCATGTGATTATTGTTAATTTCTTCTTTGATTTTTTGTTAATAAATTAGAGATGGATATTTGTTTATATGATCATGACGTATATATACATATTCATGCAAGGATTTAAAGTTATGTTTGAGTTCAATATGTATTTCAACATGAATGCATATTTAAAGAACAATGAGATGTTTAAAGTGGAGAAATTAATCACACAATCTTCTTGCCTAGTCATGCAAAAAGACATGCATAAATTTAGGTGGCAGTAACTTTTGACAAGTTTGCATGTTTACATTTTACTCCTACCTATCTCTCTATTAAAGAATGTTGTTAGAGTCCAACCCTTACCCCTTTATTTATGTAATAAGCCCCAAGGGGCCTAGTCAGAGTCATAGTTAGTTAGTTGTGTCAATAAAGCCCATAAGCGGTTATCCACATTAATAATATTTGTAATTAGCTGACCCACATGATAGAAAATGGACCACAATTAGTTATAAACGGACCATAATTAATAAATAAAGTCATTAACCCGTATAATATATGCAAGGGACCACTAATAGTTAGGATTTGGATGTCATAAAGCTATAAATAGTCATAGATAGCAAGGGAAGAATCATCGAGTCTTATTATAATTGAGCTCTACTCTATTGGAGGTTGCCCTCTCGAAGAGGCAAGTGAACATTATATTATGTTTCTAAATAATAAAATATATGTGCAACTTGTCTTTATTCATGTGTTTTGAGCCATATTGTTTTGTATTTAAGTCATTATGGTTTTCTCGCAGGTCAAGTGCATAACAAGTGGTATCAAAGCACATTTCAGGGCCAGTCGTACCTCCAATTTTTGCATATTTTTTTTAGGCTAGATACGTGTTCCTACGTCTTTAAACCATAGGATCTATCGTTGAGCACATAAACCTGCGAATTTGGGGAGACATGCACGTAGGAACTACAAGAGGTGGTCACACTTGTTGGACCCCCTTGTAACCCCTGTGGGTACCCCTTCGAGTAGTAGCGATTAGGCAGAACCACACACAAACTGCACTTCCACATACCCTTGGGTATATTGGAAGCCCCCCTGGGGTAACCTAAAACCTAACCATAAATAATCCAACCATCTTGCTTCTATAGTCCACTGAGAACAACACTCAGGGATATTACTCACATGTACAATAGGGTAGTTAGGTAATACAGCTAAGGATACGGTTGATCCTCCTTAGTTAACACCCTGAAAGATTGGGTCGAGTACTATTGTTGGACCCTTGTGTATATTGTGATCTGTAGCACTTGACACTCCTTTGAGACCATAGTTCCCTCAATTATCTGAAGATCGCCCCTACCTTTTCATCCAGATCAGATCCAATAGTTGGGGTTCAGGCGTCGTTGTCCAGATCAGATCCAACAATTGGATTTTTGTGTCGCTATAAAGATCAAATTCAACAATTGGGTTTTTCACATCATAGATCAGACTCTTTGTGCAATGAGGGTTTTGGCCGCCATTGTCCAGATCAAATTATCACAACACGTTCTGTAGTACCAAGACCTTGGGGCTTCTGTTATTACATCCCAGGCCCGCTTTTCATAGGATATTTGATAGTATCATACATTATGGAATTCAACCACTACAATATTGATCACTTAGGGGTAAAACCCCTTTTGGAGTTTGAAAAAAAAAATCGAGCCATCACGAGATGCTTGCAAGAGACCTAGCCCATAATATTCAGGACGACGAGTTGATTGCAATGGTACCATTCACATGTAAGCCCCCAATCTTCATGCAGTCCCAAATTTTTCCTAACACGACTTCAAGTGACCCACATCACTAGTCTCTTGAGCTTTCCCTCTTTACAACCATAATACTCTTAAGTAAGCTAAAAAAAATTGACTAGGGCTAGTGTATGTACGGTACCAGGTCTCAAGTTATGGTGGTGGAGAATAAAGTGGAGAGATTTGAAGTCCTCAAAAAACATTGATGAATTTAAGGCATCCCTTCGCAACAAAATAGCATAAGCATTGGTGACCCTGCATATGTGTCACGAACCATAAGGGAATAACATAGTGTTGAGGCACACTTAGAAGGATAATCCATTCATTTCCATGGAGGTCACCAATATTCAAGCCACCAGACACCCAAGATGGACATGTACAAATTTGATGGCTCTAACCCGATGGTATGGGTGGCACAAATGGAACAATATTTTCACCTTAACAATATCTAGGAAGATGAAAATAAAATACATGTGGGAGCTATGTACTTGGACAAAGAGCGATGACAATGGTGGAAGTGGTATAAAAAATGTTATCTAGGGAGGCCAACTTGGAACATGTTCTCAAAATCCATTTATGACTGCTTTGATCAGGAATCTCACTTTTTGGGTCGTCTCACTGAGCTCAGGCAAACAGGCACAGTACAAGACTACATTGCAACCTTTGAACAATTGGCCATCCAGACTGAAGGGATTAGGATATGCCTTTTACTTGAAATGTTTCATTAGTGGCTTAAAGGAAGCTTTCCAAGCCCATGTCAGAATGCATGACCCAGTTACTTGGTTAGAAGCATGCAACAAGGCCTTAAAGGTAGAAGTTGCTCTAAATGCCCAATCCAATCGTCCAAATTTTGTTGCATGGGCACGTCCCACCCCAACTATGAGCCCCACCCAAACACTTAAGGTTCAAAAAGTGTTGTTGACAGAAATGGCCGAAAGAAGGAAACAATGACTTTACTACTATTGTGATGACAAATACTCCTTAGGACATAAACGAAAGGAAGCAAAATTCTTTCAAATTGACGCTATTGAAAATAGCGCTGTCGAGAAAGCTCCATCCACTGAAGTGACTGAGGAGGAAGAGGGTGAACCTTTAATAGACTCAGACACTGATACTCCAACTATTCCAGATGAGTCGATTATCTCACTCCATGCCCTGGTTGGAATTTCTTCTCCCCAAACTCTCAAAATATGAGGTTTTATTAAACATCGACCAATAATGGTATTGATTGATAGTGGCAACACACATAACTTTGTCCATAAGAGAGTAACAGAAGTAGTTCATTATTTTGTCAGGGCGATATCTAATTTCCAAGTCCTTAACACTGATGGGGGGACCATGAAATGTGAAGGCCACTGTGAAAATATTAAGCTTTAAATGGGGGATTATCATCTAAAAAATCACATGTTTTCCATTGAAATGGGAAGTTGTGACATTGTCCTTGGTGTTGAATGGCTCCGCACACTAGGCCCTATCACAATGGACTTCTAGGAGTTATATATGAGCTTTAAGAAGAACGACCACACTCATACACTGAGGGGACTCTAGGTAGGTGACCCTTTTAAAAAAGGGCCATCATGGGATAATAGCACACTTTAATGTCATCCATGCCATTGAATCCACTTCTCCTCCCATTCATCCAAATATGAAACAAGTGCTAGATCGCCACCAATGGGTCTTCGAAAAACCTAAGGAGCTCCCACCCCCCAGGGACGAACAAGATCATAATATCCCTTTGCTCTTGGGTACCCAACCACCAAATATCCGCCCCTGTTGATATCCTTTTTCTCAAAAGAATGAAATTGAAAAAATCATTAAGGAACTCCTCGAAGCTGATGTTATTCATCCTAGTGCCAACACTTATTCATCTTTGGTGGTCCTGGTCCTAAATAAAGACGATGAATGGTGTAGGTGTTTAGACTTTAGGGCCCTTAATAAGCTCACCATCAAGGACAAATTGCCCATCCGAGTAGTTGATGATCTACTTGATGAACTGCGTGGTGCCAACTTTTTTAACAAGCTGGACCTTCGCTCAAGCTATCACCAAATACAGATGAAGTAAGTTGACATTCCCAAGACAACTTTCCGAACTCATGAAGGTCATTATGAATTCTTGGTCATGCCATTTGGTCTCTATAATGCCCCATCCACTTTTCAGAGCCTCATGAACCACCTTCTGAAACCGTATCTTAGAAAATTCGTCCTGGTCTTTTTTGATGACATTCTCATCTACAACATAACATGGGACACTCACCTTCAACATGTTGACCAGGTATTGCAACTGCTCCAAGATCATAAACTATTTGTCAAATTATCCAAGTGTTACTTTGGCATGGAATAAGTAGAGTATTTGGGGCACATTGTGGGCCATGAAGAAGTGAGGGTTGATCTGAAAAAGATTCAAGCAATGAAAGACTTGCCCCAACCGAAAACCTTGAAGAGTTTGAGGGGATTCTTGGGTCTCATGGGCTACTATCATAAATTTTTCTACAATTATGGATGCATTTATAGGCCCCTCACTAATGTTCTCAAGAAAAATTCATTTCTTTGCACTGATGCAGCTCAGCATGCCTTTTTGGCTCTCAAACAAACCATGTGCTCCACTCTAGTATTGACCCTACCAGACTTTACAAAACCTTTTGTGATTGAATGTGATGCTTTAGGTACATGCATTAGTGCAATATTAATGCAGGAAGGCAAACCATCAACTTCCACAAGTCAACAACTTAGCGGCAAGAATCTGGGTCAATCTACATATGAGAAAGAAATGATGGCCATCTTACATGCAATATACATGTGGTGACAATACTTATTGGGGCATTGTTTCCAAATTCGCACTGACCATCATAGCTTAAAATATTTCCTCAAGCAGTGTCTATCATCACCACTACAACAAAATAAATAGCTCGTAAAAGTGTTGGGATATGATTATGAGATAATTTACAAGGAGGAGTGTGACAATGTAGTGGTTGATGCCTTATCGCGCCAATTTGAGGATGAGGGCACCCTTTTATCCCTTATCCATCCATACCAGATTGGATTGAAGAGCCCCATCATGAATGGTTTTCCCACACTTCTCTGTCCCAATTCATTAATAGATTAAGAGCACATCCTAAATCCTCATAGGACTACTCTTGGAAGGATGAGGTTCTTCTCTACAAGGATCGGGTAGTGCTATCCCCGACCTCCACCCTCAAAACCCACATCTTGGAAGAGTTGCACTCCTCTCCAGTCACATGACATTCAAGCTTTCAGAAGACTTATGCATGAGCACGTCGCTCTTTCTTTTGGACCGACATGAAAAACGACATTCTTATTTTTGTAGCTGAATACGATGTATGCCAACACAATAAAGGGGAAATGACCAAGCTACCAGGAACCTTACAACCACTTCCACTCCCTACTTCCGTCTGGACATATGTTTCCATGGATTTCATTACAGGTCTCCCAAAGTTAGGCAACAAATCAGTCATCATGGTGGTTGTTGACATACTTTCCAAATATGCTCATTTTTGCACGCTACCACACCCATTTACCCCAACATTGGTGGCTCAAGTTTTCATGGACCAAATATTCATATTGCATGGCATGCTAACTTCCATTATGTTTGATTGAGACCCCACTTTCATCAACAAATTTTGGTAAGAACTTTTTAAGCTATAAGGCATGCAAATCCAACTGAGTACAACTTATCATCCCCAAACCGATGGTCAAACAAAAGCAGTTAACAAATGTTTGGAGACCTATCTATGGTGCTTCACTTCAGACAAGCAACATCAATGGGTATAATGGTTGCCTTTAGATGAATGGTGGTATAATACTAACTACCATGAAGCCACCAAGTTGACACCATATGAGGCAGTGTATGGAAAACTCCCACATTCACCAGCTTCTATATCTCGGATGTTCCAAAGTACAAGTAGTTGATTAGCTCCCATAGAACCATGCAGGCATGATCACTCATCTCAAAGATAATCTACATCATGCTCAAAATAGAATGAAGCAACATGCCGACCAACATTGTTTCGAGCGATCATTTCAAGTAGGTGACCAGGTGTTCTTGCGACCCTAACCTTATAAGCATACCTCTCTCAAATAAAATCCTTGCCAGAAACTAACACCAAAATTCTATGGGCCTTATCAGGAACTTCAACATGTAGGAGCAGTTGCTTATAAATTAGCCCTGCTGAGTACTTCAAAAATCCATCCAGTCTTCCATGTGTCTTGCCTCAAGAAGGTTGTGGGGAACAATTGGTGGGTTTAAACAAGTCTTCCCGAATCGGATGAGGAAGCCTCACTTTGGCTTCAACCCAAATAGGTCCTCGATACTCGCGAGAGACATCTTTGCAGTTGCACAATCAAGGAAGTCCTCATAAAGTGGAAAGAAACCTCTCCCTAAGATGCGACATGGGAACCAACCACTATTCTTCAGCAGTTTCCGCAGTTGTAGCCTTGAGGACAAGGCTACTTTTGATGGGGAAGGCATGTTAGGGTCCAACCCTAACCCCTTTATTTATGTAATAAGCCCAAGGGGACTAGTTAGAGTCATAGTTAGTTAATTGACTCAATAAAGCCCATAAGTAGTTATCCACATTAATAATATTTGTAAGTGGTTGACCCACATTATAAAAAAGGGACCACAATTAGTTATAAATGGGCCATAGTTAATAAACAAAGTTGTTAACCCGTGTTATGCAAGGGACCACTAGTAGTTAGGGTTTTAGATATCATAAAGCTATAAATAGTCATAGACAACAAGGGAAGAATCATTGAGTCTTATTATAATTGAGCCCTGCTCTGTTGGAGGTTTCCCCCTTGAAGAGGCAAGTGAAATTTATATTATGTTTCTAAATAATAAAATATCTTTGCAGCTTGTCTCTATTCATGTGATATTTCTGTGTTTCGGGCCATATTGTTCCGTATTTCTAGCATTTTGGTTTTCTCGCAGGTCAAGTGCATAACAAATGCATAAATTATCATGGCCAATAAATATTGGTTGGTATGCTTATCTACAAGTGAATGTTTGCATGTAAGTATGCTTATTTACAAGTGCATCCTACCTATTTTTGGTACAAAGATTTGCTTAAATCATGGTTTAATTTTTGTAATAATCCATTCCACCAGATAAATTTTCTCTAATGCTTTGTGTATACTAGAATAACTATATGTGTATCATTACTTATATTCATGCATTTTCTCATTTTTTTCCCAAAGAGAAAAAACCCGTAACTTTTATTAATAAAAATAAAAATTACACTTTGTAAACACAACAAGTGTGTATGTTGAAATAGCCATGAATGAGCATTTTATTTTGATACAAAGAATTTGTCACCAGAGGAGCAGAGAATAAAACTCAAGAACCCTAGCCCTATACAATATAAACCAAGGCATGTAGGAAAAAAAAGAAGAAAAACAAACAAACAAACAAACAAACAAAAATAAGGCGCACAAGCCTCCTGAGTCCCAGGAAAATACAATCATCCAACAAGCAACATGTATGCCAAAAAAAACAAAGAAGGGCTCGCAAGCCACACCAAAGAGGCCATGAAACCTAAAGTAGCAAACCACAGAAGCAAATGCTTTACAAAAATGCTCTCTTTATCTATGAGAAAGTGTCATTCAAATTGTTGATTTTGTTGTCACCTATAATCAAGAGTTCAAATCTGTGTTTTCACATTATTGTGGAGGGACAGTTCTCAAGTGCATTGGACTTATTTTCCTCAAAATATGATTTATATTTCTAGCATATAAGCAATATAATAGAATGCATATTACCAAAAAAAAAGTGGCCAAAGGTCATGCTGCCAAAAGCAAACAAAACTTGAAAAAACCTTCACATTTGAAGTAACACAAACTAGGATATTACTATCTTGAGAGCGACAATGTTGAAGTCATTAAAGTATATTTAATTCTAGAAGCCCATGGTCATGGGTCATCCAAAAACCCATAGTTATTGGATAAGCATACAAAACCCTTCTCCTCATTTGCAACAAATTGTAATCATGATCGTACATTGAGCATAATGGGTTCCCTCTTTCCTTAGCATGGGTGAATGATGGGGACCATTAATTTCTAATGAAGGAGGATTAATTAAAATCTTGGGGTAAGTATAGCCAATGTTCAGATGTATTTCATAAATTCATATTTTAATGTAAAATGGAACTTTATAGATATGTAATTAATGGAGTCAAACCTAATTAAAGTTGACACCATCAAAGAGACACCTTATAAGAAGGTAACAATAATAATCTGAAGGTAAGGAAAGAGAGGCCTTGAAACTAGCCTCATTGCATGTAATGGTTATTCTTAATGGAGCCCTTCATCTCCAATTCTCTCTCTCTCCCCCTTCCAATGTTATTAGAACTGGACCGGCCTCTGCAGAGGCTATGTAGGAAGAGGCGTGATAAGGCACAAAAAGGGATTAAAAAACCTTAACCCCTCAACTTATCACAATAGGATGGCACATCAAACTTCGACGAAGACCCTGGTCCCAATGATTATGCACAAGCTTTACAAACTAGGAATCCCTAAAAAAAAACCCCACAACAACAAAAAGCTAATGTGGAGGCCATAAGAGGGAAAGACGACGTGATTAGCATGAAATGAGAGAAGAAACCCCATCCCCTCAACACATCATTGAACCAACCACGAACAATGTGTTTACACCCAAAAGACAACAAGCTTGCAGACTAGTGATCCCTACAAGACATGAGCTCCATGACGACAAGAGAAAAAAGAAGAAGAATTTGGGCCACAATGCTTAGTGATAACTTCCGAGGAAGACATTGCAAGGTTGTGAAGACATCCAAAGCAATAAGAATGGCAATGGGAAAAATGAGTGTGGTGAATCAACCCGCGAGTAGATAGTACCACCACATTAAACCCATTCCATGAAAAGTCATCTTATCCAGCAGATGAAGGCATGAGTTGAGAAAACCCCAACCCCTAAAAAACTCCACCAAATCTGGATCTAGCGTCGACGCACTAGCAAAAACAACAACGGCAACACCTGCAATGTAGAAAATCTAGACGACAAAGGAGGAGAGGCATGAAGCAGGGTCAAAGCAACTAGTGTTAGCTGCCTGACCCTATTACACATTTATGGATTTTCTCATCCCGAAGAAGAAGGGAATTTTGGATAAGAATTTTACCCAACTATGTTCTTTTAGGGCTTGACGCACATAAATTTGATTGAATTCCTTAATAGAGACCATCTTCTTTATTGCCTAGTGTAAATTCCCCTAAATTTGTTGTGAAGCTTGCTAATATCTACTCCATTAATGAGGGATTTTACTAGGTTACATGTTAAATTTTCCAGGTTACATGCCGAATTTGGGCAGCAACCAAAAATACCATAAAGGCTCAAGGAATTTGTCAAGGTGACTTTTACTAGGTTACATGTCAAATTTGGCCAACAACCGAAAATGTCATCAGGTTCATGAAATTTGCCAAGGTTTTAGAGATCATATGACACATTTTTTAGATGGTTGATTATGGGTTCTCAAAGTTGAAAATAGCAACAAGAAATGCTAAAAATAGCATTGCTATAAATAGCATTTCGAGATACATTCCAATTTTAGATAGTCCCTAAACTAAAATAAAGAATTAAAATTTGAATTTGGTCTTAGTAGTTGTTTGTAAAATAATTAATTAATTCATCTTGAGTTAATTAGTTGTAAAAAATCAAACATGAAGTCTATGTGAAGACATGCAACAATTTCTCCATTGATTGAGGAAGTTATCCCTTGATTAAAGGAGATCAGGATGAGTTGTACTTTGAGTTATAATTAGTTAGCTCAGTTAATTGAGTTAAGTCTAGTTAGATTAGTTCAAATAGTTTGTTGAACTAATTGTGAGTTCAATTAGTTAATGCATGCATGCATGTAACTGTTGCACTTCAGATAATTGAATATTCTCTCATAAATAACTCATGCATGTCAGTTCAGTCAGAGACCCAGTTGAGATCAGATGATGGGACAATGTACTATCAATTGCAGGAATATTCCATTGAGGATATCTCTTGCATGCAGAAGGAATTCATTCCTTGGAGATTGCACAGTTACTTTTGAGTTTGATGAGTGTGTGATGAGGCCAATTCACACAGGTTTCAGCATTGAACCCCATGAGAAACTGCGCAAGGAAATAGGAGGCTTGGAGGGATGAGGGAAGGCATATGTCGTGTCTATTCAGTCTGTGAGTTGTATTGTTGGATTGTACTGAGAGCAGGATAGTTTGTGAGCTAATGCTTTATGTAAGCTTAACATATTTCCACTTGTATGATAATAAAGAGATCAGGGTTTTTAGCTGAGGCTTTCCCCAGAGTATTCTTCTATGTTCATGTGTGATTGCTTTCTCATTCTCAGTTATATGTGTTCTATTTGATCTTGCTCAAAATCGATTAAGCTTCTGCAAGTTTGTTGTAGAAGTAGATCTTGTATTTTGCTTTAGTATATTGCATAATCTGTTGATCTACAGTGGGAATTTCTACATGGTATCAGAGCAAAGGTGATCAAAGTGAAGAACAATATACAAAGAAGGGAGAAGTTCGAAGTTTCAAGTTCCTGATTATAGAATTCGAATTCTTATCACATCTCAAATTTCACCAATGGCGTTCAACAGTTTAAGACTCGAGTATGCCCTTAATGGCAACTCGAATTATATAGCCTAGAAGGATCGCATGGAAAAAATATTAGTGGACAACGGTCTAAAGAACTTCTTTGATCAAGAAGTCCCTAAGCTAGTAACAACTAATGGTACAGAATTGGCGGAATGGAAGAAATGTGTGGCTAGAGTGAGGAGAATCCTCCTGGAGGGAGTTCGAGACCACATTGTCTCGAGCCTCCATGGGAAGGAGACACCATTTTCAATGTGGAAAACATTGAAAGATCTATATCAGAACAACAATGATCAGAGGAAGTTGGCGTTGAAAGACAAGCTTCGGAAAATCAAGTGTGAAAAGGGCGACACGATCTCTACATATCTGAACAAGCTCACCACCTGCAGGAATGAGTTTGGAAGTGTAGGGATCATGACAGCCGATGATGACATGGTGAGTCTTGCTCTCCTCGGTCTTCCTAAAAGCTCGAATAGCTACCAAGGCTCAGTAAATGGAAGAGAGAAACTGCTAGATTGGGAACGACTTTGGTCGAATCTGATGCAGGAGGAGATAAGAAGAAGCACTAGAGATGGATCTTCATCAAAGCAAGATGATGAAGAAAATCTAGCCTTAGCGAGTAAGGCGAGGAAAGGGAAAGGGAAAGGGAAGGCGTCCCATCCCAAATCCAGTTCTTCCCATGGTGGGAAGAAGTTTGACAAATTGAAAGTGTGATGCTTTCATTTTCATGAGGTGGGCCATTATGCTACGAATTGTCCATAGAAGAAATCCAAGAAGGGATCCTCGAAGGGATCAAATGGTGAGGTAGTGGCCTCACAGTTTGAATTGGATTTCTCTCTCATCGCATGCATGGTTTCATCCATGGTGGGATGTGTTTGGTAGCTAGACAATGGAGCTTCTTTCCACATGTCTGGCGACAAGAATCTTTTCAGTACCTTGGAGGAGAAGGATCTCCAGATGCGAATAGAGATGAGCGATCATGGAAAGTACCGTGTTTCAGGTGAAGGTATGGTTGTGTTTCAGAGGGAGCAGGGAGCTCCTCTCACCCTGACTGATGTAAAGTATGTACTGGGTCTTAAGAAGAATCTTGTGTCTGTCACTATGCTAGAAGACAAAGGCTATGATGTAGTCTTTAGTAAAGGAAAGGTATTCCTAAAGCATATCGGTACTGGACAGACCAAGAGGATTGGGATTCGAGTAAATAATCTCTATAAGCTGGAGGTAGACGACTGTGCTGCATTGAGTTCCAAAGCTAAGTTAGTGTAGAGGCAAGATGTTGGTGAGCTATGGCATAGAAGATTGGGCCACTTGCACCATGGGGCCTTGAAGATCATGCAACAGATTTCTATTGGACTTCCCAAGGGAAAACTGGAGCAGACGAATACATGCAAAGGTTGTACCTCAGGTAAGTATACGAAATCTTCCTTTCAGGATCGAGACAGTAAAGCTAGAGCAATCTTGGAGTGAGTTCACACAGATGTTTGTGGACCATTCTCTACAGCCTCCAACGCTAAACAAAGGTACTATATTATTTTTATTGATGATTTTTCTCATAGATGTTGGATCTACTTTATGCAAAAGAAGGATCAGACCTTCTTGAGATTTTGTGAGTTTAAAGCCTTGGCAGAGAAAGAATTTGGAAAGAAAATAAAAGCCTTGCGTAGCAATAATGGTGGAGAGTATGTCTCCCAATAGTTTAAGGACTTCTGTGTAGCAGAAGGAATTAAACTAGAGTTGACGACACCCTATAACCCACAACAGAATGGGGTGGCTGAAAGGAACAACAGATTGATTGTGGGAGCAGCTCGAGCGATGTTGCATGACCAAAGCCTACCACTTCATTTGTGGGCTGAGGCATGCAATACAACAATATACTTGCAGAACAAAAGCCCGCACCATATACTGGGGATGAGGACACCTATGGAAGCCTTTTCCGGGAAGCGACCAGATGTGAGTCACTTTGGGATCTTTGGATCATCAGTTTATTTCCATGTGACCAAAGATGCCCGGAAGAAGCTAGATCCAACAACTCAGTTAGGGATACTTGTGGGGTACACTGGTACACCCCACAACTATCGGGTGTTCCTACCTACTAGTTAGAGGACAGTGGTACGCATAGATCTGAAGTTCGACAAGCAGAAAGCCATGCGAGTATCACTTAAGAGGGAGCTCAAGTTGCATGTAGAGGAGGAACTTTAAGTTCCTAAGGAGGAGGAGCCTCAGATTGATGCGAAGCAACCACATGCAGAGGATCCAGGAGTGGAGACATCCACTCATGCTGAGTCTTCCAGAGATGGGCGGAAACGCTCAAGGGAAGCTGACAGGTTGATGCTGGATGCACGAGAGAATGTGGGACAACCATCTTCTTAATGCAGATAGAGGAGGTCACCCGAGCAGTACACTGGTTACATGGCCCTAGTTGGGGAGTGTGTAGAGTTCGAACCTTCTTCTTTCGAGGAAGCAGTGGAGCAACCAGTCTAGGTTGATGCAATGGTAGAGGAGTACGACTTTATCATTTGGAACAGTGTGTAGGATGTTGTCCCAAGACCTCAGGAAAAGTTAATGGTGAGTTCCAGATGGCTTTACAAGGTAAAGCAGGCAGCTGATGGTAGTGTTGAGAAACATAAGGCAAGGTTTGTTACCCGTGGTTTCTCACAAGTTGAGGGGATCGACTACGATGAGACCTTTGCTCCTGTAGCAAGGTACTCATCTATTAGATTGATGTTGGCACTATCAGCTCAGATGGGTTGGAAGATCCATCAGATGGATGTGAAGACTGCGTTCCTCAATGGGAAGATTAAGGAAGAGGTGTACATTGAGCAATCAGAAGGTTTTGAGACCTTTGATTGTGAGTCACATGTGTTCCGACTCAAGAGGGATTTGTACGGGTTGAAGCAAGCACCTCGTGCTTGGTACACCAGGATCGACAACTATTTCACTGGGTTGGGCTTCACTAATAGTGAATCATATGCGAACCTTTACCACATCATGGTAGAAGGTAAGCCATTGGTCAATGTTCTTTATGTGGATGATCTGATTTTGACAGGTGATGATCAGTTGATCAAGTCTTGCAAGGAGGACCTTGCAAGAGAGTTCGAGATGAAAGACATGGGTCTTATGCACTACTTTCTAGGCATGGAAGTGTGGTAGAAAGATGGGGAAGTATTTGTGTCTCAAGGCAAGCATGCCAATGAGATACTTAGGTGCTTCCACATGGAGAAGTGCAAGCCCATGCAAACTCCTCTAGTTGGTAACTAGAGGAAGGAGGATGCTACTTCAGGTGAGGTAGTAGCTGCTACTGTTTATCGGCAGCTTGTGGGTTCAGTAATGTATCTAGTGAACACACGACCAGACTTATGCTTTGTGGTGAACCAGCTGAGTCAAGTTATGGTTCAACCTACCAACCTGTTTTGGAAGGCAGCGAAGCATGTGCTAAGATACCTCAGAGGCACATCTCAGTATGGATTATGGTGCAAACAGACAGAGGGAGTGAAGCTTCAGGGCTTCACAGATGCTCCATCAGACTGGAAGAGCACTTCTGGAGGAATCTTCAACCTTGGTTTAGTTGTAGTTTCCTGGTACAACAGGAAATAGAGGTCAGTTGCACTTAGCTTAGCAGAGGCTGAATACATGGCTGCCAGTCAGGCAACATGTGAGGCCATTTGGATGTGGAAGTTTCTAGTGGGATTGTTTGGTCAAAGGATGGATCCAACTGTGATCTACTGCGATAATCAGAGTTGTATCAAACTCTCCGAGAATCCAGTGTTTCATGATAGGTCCAAGCACATCATATCTGGTACCATCATCTTTGAGACTGTGTGGTGAAGAGGATCATGTTGTTGCTGTACGTTTCGACCACGGAACAAGATGCAGATATTTTGACTAAGGCATTGTCAAAATGCAAGTTCGAGTTCCACAGAGACAGGATTAGGGTGACTGATAATCCATTTCTTGTTGAGAGGGAGTGTTGAAAATAGCAACAAGAAATGCTAAAAATAGCACTGCTATAAATAGCATTTCAGGATACATTCCAATTTTAGTTAGCCCCTAAACTAAAATTGAGAATTAAAATTTGAATTTGATCTTAGCAGTGGTTTGTAAAATAATTAATTAATTCATCTTGAGTTAATTAGTTGTAGAAAATAAAACATGAAGTCTATGTGAAGACATGCAACAGTTTTTCCATTGATTGAGGAAGTTATCCCTCGATTAAAGGATATCAGGATGAGTTGTACTTTGAGTTGTAATTAGTTAGCTCAGTTAAATGAGTTATCAAATAGTTTGTTGAACTAATTGTGAGTTCAGTTAGTTAATGCATGCATGCATGTAACTGCTGCACTTCAAATAACTAAATATTCTCTCATAAATAACTCATGCATGTCAGTTCAGTCAGAAACCCAGTTGAGATCAGATGATGGGACAATGTACTATTAGTTGTAGGAATATTCCATTGAGGATTCTCTTGCATGCAGAAGGAATTCATTCCTTGGAGATTGCACAGTTACTTTTGAGTTTGATGTGTGTGTGATGAGACCAATTCACACAGGTGGCAACATTGGACCCCAAGAGAAACCGCGCAAGGAAATAGGAGGCTTGGAGGGCTGAGGGAAGGCATATGTTGTGTCTATTAAGTCTGTGAGCTGTATTGTTGGATTGTACTAAGAGCAGGATAGCTTGTGAGCTAATGCTTTGTGTAATCTGAACATAGTTCCACTTGTATGATAATACAAAGATCGGGGTTTTTAGTTGAGGCTTTCCCCAGAGTATTCTTCAATGTTCATGTGTGATTGCTTTCTCATTCTCAGTTATATGTGTTCTATTTGATCTTGCTCAAAATCGATTAAGCTTCTGCAAGTTTTTTGTAGAAGTAGATCTTGTATTTTGCTTTAGTATATTGCATAATCTGTTGATCTACAGTGGGAATTTCTACACTAAAAATTGCAAGTTAAAATTATAAATTTGTAGATTGAGTGAATTTGGAAAAGTCTCTAAAGGTTGCATAGGTGAAAAGTTTATTACATGTTAAATTTGGTTGATGACCGAACATGCCATTACTAAAAGTATCTTGTTGATTGTCGATTGAGATATTTACTTTATGTATGATTAATCGAAATATTTGGAGTGGCGAATAGGAATTTTTTTTTTTGTGTTGACCTCAACGGCCATGTATTGGAAAAAGTTTGAGGTTGACAACTTGCAAAAAATTATGAATTTTACCTAATCTAATTTAACTTTTTAGCACGAGGGAGATATGTTATTCCTTTGATATTTAATATGGAGTTGACATATGACATGTAAAAATAATATTATTGATGATGATGATTAATGCCCACTAAGACCTATATGGTCTATCAAATTTGAAAAAGGTAAGAGATTAATTATAAGTCTTTAACATTTTATTTCTATGTTCAAAAGGAAGTAAGATAAGTGCTCCTAGATCACCATATTTTGCTTAGTTAAAAGGTAAAAAGATTGGTACTATGACATATATTTTGAACATTAGATCGAATATGAAGATAAGATGCCAATATAAGAGAAAATGCTTTTCATCTGATATGATATGTAGTTCATTCTATCTTCAGTTGAGATGTAACATTTAAAACAAAAATATATTAATAGCCAAAAATTAGTGTTAACCATAAATAAAACATTTCAATGTCCATATCAAATATATCAATTTTATAGAGAAAAAATAAAGTAATATAAATTAAAATTCTCTTAAAGTTTCATTTTCCATTTAGAGGGAGACGTGTAATTTATTCTAGTCTTAATATGGAGTTGATATATATTTAAAAAAAATATTAATAACAAAAAAAAGTTTATGTGTATCATAAATCAAATATTCGAATACGCATGTTGAGTAAAATATTTTAACATCAAAACATTAAGAGAGAGAAAAGAGAGAGATTTCTTATTCCATTAATATGTTCTTTCTATTTCAAGATATGGGAGAGATTTGTAATTCTTTCAATATAATATTTTAAAAGTATATATATATATATATATATGATGGTAAATATGTTATTTATGTAAGTATAAACTATTTTCAAAGAATTTTATTTTAAGTGGTTTAATAATGAAAAATTATTGCACAAATATCTAAATTTCTATTGTTTTTTCAACAAGTTAGTCAATCTTTGGTTTCTTAGATGGTAGAAAACACTGCATCACGCAAACCATCTATTATGAGCTCCTCTCAATGTACATATATGTGTATAAGACCATATATTAATATCAAAAATTAATATCAGCCATACATAAACCATTTCAATATCCATATTAAATTTATCAATTTCATAGAGAAAAAAATAAAGTA
Source organism: Pinus tabuliformis (assembly GCA_031772625.1). Lineage (NCBI taxonomy): Eukaryota > Viridiplantae > Streptophyta > Pinopsida > Pinales > Pinaceae > Pinus > Pinus tabuliformis. The sequence goes on along the minus strand of CM062820.1, from coordinate 878,315,405 downwards.
ATTTA